>JANIJG010006862.1:0-21109 GCA_024611175.1 Megaceryle torquata | reverse complement strand
GGGGGGGTTTGGTGGTGTGCGGGGGGAATTGTGGGGGCGGGGGGGGGGGGCCGGGTGTGGTTTTTTGGGGGGCGGGTGGGGAGAGGTGAAGCTGTGCCTGGTGCAGTGTGTGTGTTTACAGGGATAAGAACCATGTCCCTGGATGGCAGGGGTCAGGGAGGTGGTGATGAACGGGTGGGTGCCCCTGCTCCCGGGGTGCCCCTTATTCCTGCGGGGTGCGGGTGGTCCCGAGGGGTTTCCTTTCCGGGTGCCTTGCAGGCATGGGGAGGGGAGCTGCTCCCCCCCCTCCCTCCTCCTGGGGTCTGTATGTCTGTCTGTGTCTGTGTATCTGTCTGTGCGTATGCAGCGCTCGCTGCCCGTCCAGCTCCCGCCCTGCCCCCTCCCAGTCCCAGGGGGGTCCCTCAGGGTGCGTGCCCTATACCCTGTCCCGTCTTTATTATCCGCTGTACAACGGCGAAGATGATGTCAAATAAAACCGCGATGGGCTCCAGCGGTGTAACGGTGTCCGGAGCGGCTGTTCAGGGCTGATGGGGGCTGTGGGAGGGACGACACGGACATAGGGATGTGGGCACGATGCGGGGGGGGAGCTGGGGAGTGGGGTGGGTGTCCGCGGCCCCTCATCGCAGCAGGCCCAGCACGGCCAGGGCAGCGCTCTGCCCGCAGACGAAAGCACCGCCGAGCACGGAGATGACGCCCCAGGCGATGAGCGCAGCCCTGCGGGGACAGAGCGGGGAGGGGGGGTGGGGGCACCGGTGGGACAGAGCTGACCCCTGTAACATGCCACCCTCCTGGCCGTCGTCCGCCTCCCCTACCACCCGCCCTCACTCCCCCTTCGGGCGCGGGGCTCTTTGTGGAGTGTCAGCCTTCTCTGCCACGGTCCGCTGCAACGACACACAAAACCTGGTCAGAAGCCTGGCAGCTGCCACCACCACGGGACCAGCCTCGGTTCTGCCTGCGCCTGGTGGCCCCGCCGAGGGAATACAGACCCACGTTAGCCCCCCACGGATGCTCCCACAACCCCCTACCCCACTGCCACATGCCCCGTGGCTCTGCACCTCCCCTGTCCCCGACTGCCCGGGCACGCAGACTCTCCACACACCTCCCCCCTCCCCCCCCCAACCCCTCCACCCCCGGCTCGGCCGGACACCGAAGCTCCCGGGACACGGCACTCACCCCCAGCCCCCGCTGCTGCTCCGTTGCGGCACCGTCTGGAACTGCCCCGGGCAGGCTTGCATTGTCTCGCTGTCCCCATTGCCCCGGATCGTGTCGTGCCCTCTCCTCCTGATGGTGCTCCCGGGCTCACGACCTCCCGGGTCTCCCGGAGGGATCTCACCAAGTCCTTGTTGCCCATTTGGTTGCCCCTGCTCGCCTCCCGCCTTGGCCCCAAAGTCGTGTCCCCTCCCAGCAGTTCGGCGCCCCTGGGGGCACCCTCACCCCTGCCCAGACAGCCATGCCCAACCTTTCCAGGTCATCCTCTTGGATGAGAGCCCAAGGTCGTGGGGTGCTCCTTCTGGCTGCCATGGAGGACAGGATCCCCCCACATCACCTTCATCCTCACTCAGACTCTTCTGCTCCCCCATAGGCACTGCAGCCACACTTTGGCACACTCTTACCCCAGAACTCACCAGCACCATGACAAGTTCCCCTGACATGGGCTGCTGCTGTGCCCCAGCTTCTCCAGCCAGGAGCAGAAGTGGGGCCACATTGCCTAGCACACCAGACACTGAACACCTGAAGATTGCCCACCTTGGGGCATTGTGACCCTCTGACTCCCCACCCTGACCCCCATCAGATGCACCAGTGCTTCCAAAGCCTGTGTCTCCTTCCCCTGCTTTGCAAGGTCCAGACACCTCTCTGATGCCTTGGCACATCCCTCGTGTCCAGGCACAACCCTCGCACCCAGGCACATCCCCCACCTGGGCACAACCCAGCCAACAAGCCATTGTCTGGGCACATCCCTCCATACCCGCCCTTCTGCCCTATGTCCCACAGCAAATGCTGCTGCTTTCTGTGCCTACAGATGCCCCAAAGCCCCCTTCTCACTTTGGCCAGGATGACCTCCAGGGACCTTACCCAGGATATGGCTCATGGGATGCTACACCCTGCCCCTGCCCTTGCCCGCCATAGACACTCACTTTTTGCGTGGCCCAAGGGTGCGGGTCCCGGTCATGCACACCAGGCACAGCCCTGCCACCAAATCAGAGGCTCAGCCCCGCCGCCATGGCACCCTTCACCCATTCCCCATAGCAGCATCCCCCACAAGCACACCCCCTGTGCCCCCATAATGGGGCCACAACAGGCCACCCACCACTGCAGCCACCCCCTGCCACAGCAATGCTCTTGGCACTGGCGACTCTCATTGCTCACTCTTGCCTGGGAAGATGAAGATGAAGAAGGCACTGATGCCTCCGATGAGCTCGATGACCTTGCCGATGTCCGGGACGAACAGGGCGATGGCGAGCGTGGCAGCCATCCAGGTGACTGTCAGTGCCACCCGGCTCCGTCGCTCGTGCGCTTCAGGCAACACCATGGCCCCACGCTTGGAGGTTGTCCACACATCCCGCACCACTGACCTGGGGGGAGGGGGGTGGGTCTGACAGCACCCAGCAGAGCAGCACTGGCTGTGGGGACACACACACACACACACGCACACGCACAGACACACACCTGGCTTGCCACCAACCCCTCACCTGCCCAGCAGCACCACGATGGGGTAGATGGTGATGATGGAAACACCAAACAGCAGGCGGGCAACGATGACAGCTGGGTCATTCCCTGGGTAGGACATCAGGACGTCGGATGCTACTGCCTCACCGAAGGTCAGGTAGCCGTAGAGCCCTGCCAGCAGGGACACAGGAGTGAGTGACCGTGCTGTTGAGGAAGGCTGGATGAGTTCTGGGGACAGGGATTCCTCCCAAGGCAAGGAAGGTGTGAAGGGCTCTGGTGCTAGGGTTACCGGTGAGGGAGTAGATGAGCAGGCAGATGAACATGGAAAGCACGGAGACAGCAACCCAGTGGGAAAAGCTCTGGTTGCGCATGCTGCTGTAGATGGCCACACAGGCCTCGTGGCACTGCAAGGCACCAGGGGGTGGTGCTGGGGGCCCATGCACAGACAACCCCCAGCCGTAGCACCTTCCACTTGTGGATGCCCTGTGCCGCTTTCACCTGTCCCCAGCCACCCCTGGTGACAGCCATGGGTCCATTTCCCTGCAACCTGCCCTGTCCCATAAAGGATGGTGTCCTCATGGTCCAGGATGCTGTGGGAGGCTGCCAGCACTGCCCCAGCAGCCAGGGACAGTGGGACCAGGGTGACCTACCTGGAAGCCAAAGCAGATGGTGGGAATGACACTGAAGATGGAGGCCCAGGAAGAGGCCCTGTGGCATGGAGGGGGGAAGCACAGAGCAAAGGGTGTGAGGGTCCTGGAGGCAGAGGGGACCTTTGTGGCATAAGCTGTGAAGTCTGGATGGCACTGTGGGACCATCCTCCTTGGTGATTTTTGGGAGAAGGGAGGATTGCTGGGGTGAAAGCTGGGGCAGAGTGGCTGCCACCCACCCACTACCCTGTGAGTGCTGTCCTCAGTTCAGCTCCCCCCCCACCCCAGGCCACCTCTTGCACTGCCTCTAGTCCTGGCCCATGCCACTGATGATGTCATGAAGGTCAGGGTGACAGGGATGCTGGGCTGACCTCCCCCTACCTGGAGGGCTGGAGGGGCTCAGGTGAGCCCAGGATCTCTGCCTGCAGGTGGTATTTCAGGATGATGACCAAGGTGAGGTAGCAGGCGGCCAGTGTGCCCAGGATGCTGCCAGGGTGTGGGAGGAGTGTCAGTGCACAGACCCCTGGCAGCTGGGAGGGATGGGGGTCCCATGGCCCCATGGGGATCCAAGAGGAGGTGGCCTGGGATACAGGATGCCCAGAGGGTGGGCCACCATAGGGGTGGTACCTGGAGTACTTCTGGAAGCCAATCTCCTTGGGGACAGAGAGTGGGAAGATGACGAGGATGCAGAGAGCTGAGAGGGTGAAGTGCTGGTCTGCGTACCATGGGGGTGGCAGGGGGGCCCCACTTATTGTCCCATTGGGGTAGAGGGAGTCACACACTGCAAAGGGCAGTGGAGGGTTGTCAGCTGCACCCCAAAAGGTGACCCAAAGTGGTCAGGAGCATCACATTATGGCAGGACCAGGTCCTTGGGTGTTGCCCTGGGGCTGCCCCCAGCCCAGTTGGCACCACTTTCCCCTCACTCCCTGGAGCCATTGGCCCTGAGTTAAGCCCCAAACACAATGAAGGGAAACAACTCACGTTTTTCCAGCTGGTCGCCCACCACCCTGAGAAGGGCCACGGAGATCATGAAGAGGTTGAGAAGGAAACAGACCTCACAGAGTTTCCCCACCGCCGTCCCACACACTGCCCGGACGACTCCCTGGTAGGTGGTCTGGGCACTGAGGGCCGCCGCGTAGCCCAGCACTGCCAGCCCGCTCACCAGGAACACCAGTGAGCCCTGCAGGGACAGGACCCGGCAAGAAGCACCAGGACCCTCTGTCAGCCCCTGGACGCATGGGGAACCAGCAGGGTCATGGCCAGGGATCAGGTTGCCTTGTGACCCTGGGTAACATGGGTCAGCAAACCGATGGAGAGACAGCCCTACATGACATGCTGGGTCTAGATTTAGGGGCTTGGGGCATGTAAAGCAACAACCACCAATTTTTGGTTTAGGTTGAGCTAAAAGCCAGCTAGACGTGTGGCTTCCAATGCAAAGAGCATCTCTAAGGCAGCGGCAGCTTTTGCACCCCTGCCCTGGCTGTTCTCCCTTTCAGCCTGGGAGGGGACAAAGGGGAGAGTCCCCACCAGCCCCCCAAACCCTGGGGCAGGTGCACCCCACCCTCCCTTCACCCTTTTCCCCAGGCTGACAGGTACCTCGGCTCTCTTCGGGGATGTCGCAGCCTCTGGCCCCTGTACCCCCCACTCTCCCCAAGCCCGGATCGCCCCCGCTTTCCCCCCGGGCCCCTCCCCACCCCCTTACCAGCTCCACCAGGAGGGCGGGGGCGGCCCCCCCGGCCCTGCCGAAGGCCCAGGGGAAACTCAGCAGCCCCGCGCCCAGCGCCGACTTCAGCATGATGAAGACGGCTCCGGCAGAGGAGAGCCCAGCGCTGCCCCCCCCGGCCCCCGCCACCGCCGCCGGCAGCAGGGGCCGGCCCTCACCCGCCGCCCGCTCCATCCCGGTGCCTCCCCGGCAGGGCTCTGGGCCGGGGCGGGCAGGGGGAGCGCACCCCCCGAGATCGCCACCCCCCCTCTCCCCTGCGCCGGGCCCCGCGGGGGCGGGCGCGGAGGAGCGCGGGGGCTCCGCGGACAGCCCCCCGCCTCCGCGGGGAGGGGGGACATCGGGGGACGGGGCAGGAGACGGCCGTGGGATTTCTCCCCCCAGTCCCAAGCTCAGCCAGCCCTGCACCCAAACCACCCCCCCCCCGGCTCGGGGGCAGGGGCGGGGGCATTGCCCCGAAGCCCCCGTAGAGAGCTGGGAGAGGACCACGGTTCATGCAGCCCCCTGACTCGGCTCCAGCCGTCCCCGTCCCGCTGTCCGGGGGCATCCCAGAGTCTCAAAGAGCTAGTGCAGACCGTGGGAAAACCAGCAGCCCCAGTATGGGGCTCAGGCTGAGTAGGCTGGGGTCTCCATCCATGAAATTCCCACCATGGGGCTATATTGGAGGGCAGGAAGGATGAGGGGCGGTGGCCGCAGCAAGGACCCTTCAGACACTTTGGTTGGTGAATACTTAATTCACTGGGTGAAGAATGAGGCCAGCACCCCTCAGTGTCTCTGCAGCAGCTAAAAGCCCAGGAGGGTGCTCCTGCACTTGGGAAATCTTAACCAGGAGCCATCCAACCCACCTCAACCTACCCCATCCCATCCCCTACTCCACATAGGAAGAGTGGGTGCCAAGATAAACAGGATGAGGTGACTGCTGATGCAGGGGACCCACACAGAGAGCAGGGCCACATCCCCTACATGGCAGGGGACACACATAGGGCAGCTCTGTGCTGCTCCCGGCACATGCCACCACCCCAGGGCTCAGCACCCAGGCCCCCAATGTTGGCCGACAGCCCCTAATGCATTTTTGATTTCCCAAATATGTGGCCTTCTGATCTTGCTAAGAGGGATAAAGAGACTTTAATCAGCTGCTAGGAGGAATTATGGATGGCTAATTGTGCCTGCCACCTCCATTACATCTCTGCTGTCTACAGGGCTTATAACCATTTAGAAGGGCCCTTCCAGGCCTTCATTAGCTGCACACCAAAGGCTTCGGAAATAATTGGCCTCTACGATTTAGAAATTGGCCACTGGGCTGTAAAATACCAGCCACTGGGAAAGGCTTTTAATTCGGACTGGCACTTTGATACAGCTTGACTCTGGTTTCAAGGCTGCACTGAAGCTGTAATCTCTCATTAGCGCTATGATGAGAGGAGCGAATCTCCTCATTAGCACTGACTGGAGCAGTGGCACCAATGCTCTCCAGGCTCCCTCTGAGGGGAGGCAGCCCACCTCCCATCCTGGCACAGCAGCACCAGGAGGGTTCTTTGCACAGGGGGTCTGGGCTCCTTCACTCCTAATTTTTTTCCGCTGTCTCACATTTCTGTGGGTGCCTTAGCCCCTGGGCTGTGAGGTACAACCTAAGGGTCCCCATGGGTCAGCAGCTTTACCTGCTTGGCAGGTGCCTTCCTCCCTCCTCTTGATGGAAAAAGGACTGTCAATATGTTTTCCATGTTATTTCAATATGTTTTCCATGTTATTATCTTTGAAGAGAGGCAAAGGTGCGAATGGACAGCATTCATTTTGGACAAAGGGAAACACCAACTACAATTGCGCTTTGCTACCTGCAATCCCTTCTGAGGTCTGGCCCTTGAGGTTTTACATCTTTACTGGCAGCTCTTTTGAAACCAGAACTTGTAGAGCTCTTGCTTGGTCCTACAAGGGACCCTGATGCCACGGGTGAGATGGAGAAAATCCCCTCCATTGGCACGGGTGCGTGGCCAGAGAGGCAGAAGCCAAGTGCACCTCTGGCCCCCAGCCCCACTGGGATGGCACAAGCAGCCCAACATCATGACCATCTCCTCAGCCCCAAAAAGCTTTTGCTAATGGCTCTGAAGGGAAAGCTCAGTCCCTTCTCTGGCACCACAGTAGGATGTTGTCTCTTCCTGTTCATCCTTGTCTTTGTAAGGGAAGAGGCAGTCCACAGAAAGCCAACCACTGCAGGTTAGAGAAAATGGCTTTTCCCATTGCAGTGCAGGACACTCAAGTGCTGCAAAACCCTAACCCATGGCCACCCCTTGGAAGGTTTGCCACAGGCTACACAGAGAAAATGTTCTCTCCTGCGGTGCCCTTCCCAAGGCCCAGCACCACCATCTGTGATGGTAAGGCCCACCCAGCGGAGCTGTCCTTGGCACACTGTCCCTCTCCAGCCGTGCCCAGAGCCATGCAGGAGCCAAACTGCTGCCGAGGAGCTCACCCAGGGCCATTTCATACAGACCACTTACCTGCCCAGGCACTGCTTCTGGTCACCCACAGAGGCAGCTGCCACCTCCCTGCTCCTCCAGAGAAAAGGTACTTTTATTTGCAGTGATGATGAAAACAGCTGCCGTGGGAAACCTCACAGCTTTACTACAGAAAAGAGAAGCTACTTCAGCGACAGAAACATTAACGGACACTGCATGGTCAGGGGCAGCCTGTTACGGGCTTAGATAAGGACACAGGCACAAGCCACAGCTTTTAAGCAGGACAAGCCAAAGGACGCAGGGTTTTTGTCTTTGTGACACATCACATGATGCTGTTGGGTGCCACCCACACTGCAGTTTCTTCCACCGCTCATTGCTGAGCTGCCCTTTGGAAGCTCTCTCCTTGTTAGCAGTTCTGAAGGTGTTCAAAACTCCTCAAATTCAAACCCAAAACTGAAAAACAAGCACCACTTGTACAACTGCCCCATCAGTGCTCAAAAGCAAAGGCTGCAGCTTGGGATGCTGCTCAAAGGGATAAAAATATGGGAGGAGCAGGGGAGATGCAAAAATTCTCAACAACTTTCTCTCTGTGCCTGGCAGTAGAAAGAAAAGCCACTTAGCACATCGTCTCAGCTTCATATAGATAACATATTTATTGAAAATCTGCTTCACCAACAATGGCGAAATCATGACCAAAAATTACAAAACATCATGGTAGTTGGCTTTATAAAAATAAACTGCAGGAGTACATCTCACCGATTTGTACTGGTCTCTCACGCCCGCTCCCTCCTTTAACGGTGCCCGTTATACTTACTCTTCAGCATAATACCATTCTAAAAAATTGCATTCTGTCCAAAAAAAATGCACTTGCTTTTCCTTAGCAGAGGTTCTTAAAGTGACTTTTCCCCCCGCCCTCCCCAACAATAAATATAGAAAATAGCCTCTAAACAAATAAAATTTAGTTTGGTCATCTTAAAAAAAAAAGGTCCATTTTCCCCCCTCTTGGGATATGTAGTGACTAAGCAGCCATGTGAACAGTATTCAAGTCTTTGGTGGCGTCAGCTGCTTAAAGCTGCAGTTTTATGTACATATGATTAACTGAGGTCCTTTTTTTTCTCTCCAGAAACCAAAGACCATGAGATGATGTCAGGTACGAATTACTGGCACGCTCAGTGCCGCGGTCGCTGCACCTTCACTGGGAACGGCCGATCGCCCAGGAAAGCAATCGGTGGAAGGAGGTCATCTTTGGCAAGCAAGAGCTGTCACACAGAAGGCGTCTTTGGTGGATGAACCTGTTGCATAAGCTGTGGTCGTTTCACTCGCGGTTTCCTTCTCTTTGGCCTGCTCTTCGCTTTGTTGATCTGCACCACAAAGAACGCCAGGACCACCATGGCACCAAGGAAAGCAAAGACTGGAATAGTCTGTCCTACATCCTGGTTGTACCGGCCGGGCATTATACCTGGAAAGACAAAGAGGTGTGGAAGTGATTAGTGAGCACGTGAGCCGACGCGCCCCTGCAGTGTTAACGCTATCTACCGTAACGACCCAACGGTAACTCTCCTTCAGAGCCCAAGCAGCTGTTAATCAGATTACATTTCCGACGGGAAGATTAACAACTGCAGACCGATTAGTGAAAACAAGACAGGATGAGAACGTTACAGAAAAGCACCAGCATTTCCACCTTCACGTATGTGGGCACAGGACACAGACTTCCCCTGCGACAACAATCTTCTGCTTGATGTTAGAAAAGAGATGCAAATGCTTTGACTATAATTTTACCATGAAGTCATTTCTATAAACTCCACCAAATCCTGATGCCAGGAGGAAAGCAATTCTGTGCTTGCATGAGCTGTAGAACCAAACCCTTTGTTTTTACAGGGATCTCTTGGCCTAGCAGATCAGACGGGGAAAAGGGTGAGGCTTTCAAAGTGCTTCCTGCTGGGCCAGCAGTGCCCAGCTTGTAGAGGAGAGCAGCCCACCCCTAACCTGAAAGCTGTTCCAAGCTCTGTGCCATTTGTCAGTGTCACACCCTGCCCAAGGCACCGTTCAGACAAACCCTTTTGGTTTTGTGCACTCACGCAAGGAATTTTAATTAGCAGGCGGTATCTAATCGCAGTGCCAAGGATAGGGACTGCTGCTGACACCCATCAGGCTGAACAGCACCAAAACAAACCTCAACTACCCAAGAAAGCATGCACCAAAATCCTCCTCCCAGTACGTCACACGTGTTTTCTTCTGAATAAACTATTTGTACGCAAAAATATTTCTCTCAGGCTTCATCAATCAATCTTTTACAGCATAGCCCTACTGTTATTTGTGTTTTCCACAACTGAAAACAAACACATGGCCTCACTTCTGGATGTGCTGGGTTTAGTTTGGTTGGTTGTTTTTTTTTCCCAAAGCTTATACAGAAAAATGAAGCAAAACAGCAACTTTCAAACTTTTCAGTATTTACCTCCAGGAATGTCCCACGCTCCACTTTCTCCAGGGGACAATGGTCTCACTTGGGGTCGGTTCTGTCGAAAACTGGGCAGAGCCACTTTATCAAGGTCAATTGACAGTAACTTCTGATGTTTCCAGAGGTTGCTAGAAGAAATATAAAGACAGAGGTGTCTGCCCACTTACTTCAGCAACACAAGGAATTCTGCAGGAACATATAAAGTGACAAGTGGAACCCACAAATAACTCACTAGTTTGGACCCAAATGATAACCGGATCCATTCTTTAGTTTCTGCACTTTGCAGGCCTCCAGAGTTAAATACAGACACGAAAAGGACACACTTAAGATTGGCAGCTCTTTACTAACAGCTCGCTCTTGCACACACACTACTAAAAATTTCCAGCAGCAGCCCAGCAGCCAAGCACAGGCTGTGTGCTGACACATTTTCCTTCCAGTAACTGACAAACGATACCACAGAAGGCAGAGTGAGGTGAGCTGTCCAAGCAGCTGCTTCAGAAAATGATTTCAAAGGCACACAGTGACAATGCATTCAAGCAAGACCATTCACTCCAAGTTGGGATCACTCAATCCCAACAGTGAATTGGCTTGTGAAGCTATTTTTAAAACGTCCCAGTTTCACGGTGTAGCTAGAAGCATTACTAGAGTGGGGAGATTTATATGTGATATATGGAAGAAATTTTTCCTGATGAGGGTGGTGAGAGCCTGGCCCAGGTAGCCCAGAGAGGTGGTCGCTGCCCCATCCCTGTCACCATTGCAGGTGAGGTTGGTGGGGGCTCTGAGCAACCTGCTCTAGTTGCAGATGTCCCTGCTCCCTGCAGGGGTTTGGACTAGATGGCCTTTAGAGGTTCCTTACAACCAAAACCATTCCATGATTCTATGATTATTCCTCTTTGCAATCCTAGGAAAGGCATTTCAGACATCCCTTGCAAAAGCAGATGGAACAAACCATTTTCCAGCTGAACTCAACGGCAAGATTTCTTATGTAACTTGTAAGAAAGAAGTATACTAACCTGGGGGCAGTTTCATTCAAAGGCTGTGGTTTGGCCCAGGACAGGTGAGGACAAGCAGGAAGGGATCGGGGTTTAGGGTCTCCCAAGTGAGCCTCAAGCACCTTTGAGTATCGATGCAAATGGTTCCCTGCAACTCACACAAGAGGAAAAGACTGGTAGGGTAAGAGTTGCTGGACATTCACCTCCTGCTAAACAGAGCTGTTGTAAAACCAGGAGCTCTTTACAGTAATGCCAACTCGTAGCTAAATCTAAGAATTAACCAAAGGCTACCTTAGAAAACAGCAAAGCTCTGCACCTACAATGGGAGGTAATCCAACCTTTGCTGGCAGCACACAAGACAAGACTGACAAAAGCTTTATACACACTCTGTAGCCTGTAACTAGAATGCTCCCCAGCAGAACTAGGCATCTGAAAAGTCTTAGTCCTAGAAGAGAACATCATCTTGAGTGGAATCACAACTACATCATGACAAATCCCTATGGTAAGTGCTCCCATCTAATAAAAAAACAACAAAACCTTGTAGAGCTCACACCAAAGTAGCCTTGCTGGCATATAACTCAAAGGGTCTGAGTCTTCCTTGAATCCCACTTTGACACTCCCTCGGTTGCAGGCTCTGCTTGGTATGAAGGTATTAAGGCTCTCACCTTCCATCCGCTCGGGCAGAGAGTAGCCTGCTCCTGACGGCGGGCGCTGCCTGTTTTCAGAATGGCTGAGACTTGGCGGCGTCACCCCGTAAGAAGTGTACTGCAGGAGGGAGTCCAGGAGCCAAAAGCAATCTGTGGATTTCACAGTCCCAAGCCCCAAAACAAGATAGGCATTATGTCACAGCTAAAATGGCTGGTCCTTCTGTTAAGAAGGCTCTAATGACATTTACAAGTACAACCAGTTTTCCTGGCTCTTGTTTTTCTCCTGAAGTTCTAGGTCCAATTTCTGAAAGATGCAACTTTTGACACCTCTCCCATGTTCACCCTCCTCCCATTAAACAAACACAAAAATAATCTGTTCAGTCTTAACATATCTTCTCTTGTGTACCAAACCAGTCTCTCCTAAGAAGCAGGACATGAAACAGTAGGTGTCAAATATGGGAATTCCAGGCTGTGCGAGGCCATCCAAGTCCCTGCAAAATTAGGTCTCTTGGTGTGGAAACCCAAGAAAGTCAAAGTTTCCTGTAGCATTTTTAAGAGGGAAATGAAGAACCAACTATTTTTTTTTTTTTTGAAAGGACAAAATAAATATCTTGCAAAGAAATGTAAGAACAAGGTAATGTTTTCAGTGGACAGTTATGACTCATTTGCTTTCTCAAGCTTAAAAAAAAAAAAAAAAAGAAGAAAGGGAAAGGTTCTGGCTACATCCCAGCCAAAGCAAAAGCAGTACCTACAGCAGCTATGGTATGGGGCAGGCTGGGAATCAATGCCACAATACACTTGATTGTGGTTTTCCTTTGCACTTCAACAGCTTGTGAACCTGCGTTTAGATTCTCTCCTGAATTACTACTACCTTAATCCAGAGCTATCCCTAACAAACAAGCAGTTCAGCTACTGAACATCACAACTCTTCTAAAACTTCCATTTGCAGGAGTAGGACAATGTCTTATCAGCTATTTCCACCACTAAGCAAACTATTTTTTCCTCAGAACTTCTCCCCCCAGGAACAGTTGGCTGGGAATGGGAATTAATCTTCATAATCCCAGTGTCCCTTAAACCCTCACCTTTGATTTTTAAAGAGGTCAATCAGATTTTTAAGGATTTATATTCACAAATGTTAGGAATTTATCTCAGTTAAAGCCACCGATGTCTCTGCAGGAGACATAGCTCCTGGTTCACAACTTAAAAGCTAATTTTAAAGGATTCTTTTAGAGCCTTCCACTTTTTCTTGCTTCATAGGTCACACTGAATTTAACAGCATTAGGGAGGTCACAGAGCATTGCTTTCTATCCCGTAATTTAAAGCTACATCTCGTCTCATATGCTGCGTGCTTTCAACAGCTGACAGCAAGCACATAAGGCACCGATATGCGGGTGTTATGGCAACTCACTGGAAGCCACCCAAAGACAGATAAGGAGAAATGGCAGAACTTACAAAGAAAAAGAAAATGTTTGGGAAAGAAATGAGCCACAGATGGAGAGCTCCCTTAGGCAGCAAATTCCTTTAAATATATTAGTCAAGGGATGGATTATGTAACCAAATATTTTAAAAAGTCAGTGACTAGAGCTTAGAAAATTATAAATGTACTTTTCATCACAAAAGGAATATTCAGGTTGAACATCACATTCAGTGGAAATGCAGAAAAAGATGCCACATATTGGATTATCTTCGGCCTCTTAAGCCACAGATCTACCAGCTTGTGCTTTACATGTCCTGAGAAACCTAATCAACCTCTTGAAAATTTTAAAAGTCAGATGACACAAAATGCTAAAAGGTTTTATAAGGACCAACCAGTGTGCGGGCTTCTCTGGGAGTGACAGAGACTTCACACACACACAACTCACACACTTGCTACCTAGAGCTGCAAACGCTTTGAAAGCCCAAACTGAAATTCCTCCTCTCTGATGTATTTACACCAGCTGGTTCCTGTCAAAGTAGAATAACCTGAAAATAATAGTGCACAACTGAAATGCTGGACACTACCCTAAATCTTCACAGGAAACACTGCAAAGGGAACAAGGCACACTGATAACCAGACTCGTAAGATAAAATCAGAATCATTCTCAAAACACAACTGAGGAAAAAGTGAAGGGGTCCCCTAATGGCCTCTTCCCAACTTCAAGCATGTGTAACTGTTAGTGACTTCTGGAAACTAAAACATTCCAAAGAAGCAAAAAAATCCACCAACTAAACTCCCCTCCACAAAAAAAAGCCACCCCAAAACCAGTCCCTAAAGCTGCAGAATGGAAAAATAGGCAAGGGACCTATGAAGAGGGAAATGCTCCCAGCTGTCAGAGGGCTATTTGTGCAGGCTGCTCTGCTGTAACTGCACCTTATGGCATTTTCAGCAGACTGAGATGAACCCACAGTTAGCAATATTTAGAAAGTCCCTAGAAAACAGCTACTTCAGATGGGAGCTCCAAACCCCCCACAGGGCAGTTGTCAGCTTAAGGCAGTAACTCTTCCAGTGTGTCAAAGCTTACACACCTTTCTGTCGATGGCTGTCGTCCAAGCAATTGGAGTCGCCGTACAAAACGATTCTGCCGCCGCCTTCGGAAGGAACTTGGTAAAGTCCCAAAATAGGGACATTCTCAATTACAGCAGTCTCCTGTTTTAAAACTTCAAGACCTAAAGCAAAGTACAAATAAATTTCATAGCCTGCAAAGCATCGGCATCAGTTTACTTGTAAGTTGACAGAGCAAACGCTGAAAACTTAAAAATGCTGCTATGCCACTCTTCATCTCACACATTTATGCAAACTGCTTCCAAAAACCTCATGATGTTTGAGTAAAAATGAAATGGCTCCGAGACCCTGATTGTGAACTTCTCTGCTGATTTCCTTTTCTTTGGTGGAGAAGAGAAAGAGAACTCATAAACTAGATTATTGTCAACTTTCTCGAACACAAAGTCAGCAGTGGGTTTAAAATCAAAATGATCTGCCTTACAAATTGCTTTATGTTGGTTTAGTCCTTCTGTGGAATTCTACAGGACACAGGAAATTAAAAATCAGCCATTGCAGTGCACACTGCTCTTCACCAAGTTATTTTGCTGCCATGCCTACCTACTCAGCCTTTGTTAAATCTAAAAGACATATTTGTGATGTTTACAATTATAACTGAGATAACAGATGAACAGAAAAGATGAAAAAAGCACGGGAACCTTTCCAGTATGAATGGGTACGTGCAGCAAAACCCTGAGGACACACCTGCCATTTCTATCTTACGAATTCATCCAAACATTTTATCGCCTGTGAACTGAAACCTCTAATAAACATCAGGAGGGAAAACACCCCAATTCACAAAGGAACTAAAATGAAGTGTAGAAAGTTGTTCTTACATTAAAGGTCCCCTGCCTCTAACATCCGTTTCAAAAAACAAAATAAGACAAATTTCAAATGCTAAATATTTAGTGTCCTCTACTTGAGAGGTGCTGCCTTCAGACAGCAGAAGCAAATCAGAAAGCTCTTTTGCTTCATGCATTGCAATGAAAAGGATTCAACAGAAAAAAGGTCTAGCAGGGTACTTATCAAACTGCCACACTGTTTCTCTCACACGTAAGTAAATACGTAAATCACCAGCATACAGCAACCCAGGGATACTGTCTTTCACACAGATGAGCTCCTTACTGTTCCAGAAAATTTCTCCACTAGGTAACATCTACACATCACAAAAAAATAATTGCTGATCTTCCCTGGCAGCTGCTGAGTGACTCCAGAAGCTGTGTGTGTGCTTCTGCTCACACACCCAGACCCTAGAGAGTCTAGCAGGTGACATTTTGTCTCCCAAAACTTTCCTTACCTATATCCTCAGATCACCAAAGCTACCATAATGCTCACACAAAATTTGGCAATGATTAGACAGTGAGTTTCAATAGCACTTGAAATTTGTCAGAAACAAGAAAAAGTAACACAATTATGGCACAATCCCCTCCCCTCCTAAAATGCATGTACATGCAGATGTGTTTACTTACAGCAAAAACAAGACTGCATACGTGCACCTGGATTATGCTTCCAGACTTTGTAACTTCGCTTGTTCTACCTAAAATACAGCAAAGAGATGAGGAAGTACGTACCTTGATCCTTGAAAGTCTGTGCAATGACAATGCCATCTTCTGGAAACTTTGCAATACTGCATCCCGATGCGTAATTCACTGAAAGACATCACAAAACTGCAGTTTAGACTAAAAATGACACTCCCTCTTCCCTTCCCATCGTATTTCATTAGGCTGTTAAAATAAGTACAGAAGAAAACATTCCCAAGAACACTGCTCTAGATTTGCATATTTTGACCCATACATGTGTTCCTAGAGTAGGTGTTTTGCAGGTTCACCTCTACATACTACTTTAAAATATTTCCATTTAGGAGACTGACATTATCTTTTTTAAAGATAATGAAAGGCTTAATCAAATGCCATGAGAAATGTAATATTTCACACTAACAGTCACTACTTATGCTACATAGATCCTGTCTCCTTCAACCAACGCTGGTGAGCATAAAGAACCTTCAATGCTGGTGTCATGAAAACATCAAATGACTTGGACAGATAAAAAGAAAGAGTGGCTAGACCTAGGTAGTCAGAAAAAAGTAAGGTCACAGACCTGTGGCCTAACCACAAAGTTTGAATTTGAAACCAAACAAACATATTCATTTCAGGCAGAACAATTCAAAAAGATGACCAAAGCAGGAATTTATAAAACATCTCAGGATGCTGTGGTGTGTGTCTAAACTGGCATATTCCAGGGAAAAAGTCCCTATTGATTGTACTTCAAAATTTTAAATTTCCATATAATTGCAAAATTAAAACCACAGACTTTATCTTAGCAGCTAATATTTATAGTCCAGATAAATACAGACACACTCCCAACAATACTCTTCCAAGTATCTCCACCTGGAATACAAGCCTAAACTGAGGACATTTATTACCTGGTCTGAAAATGTTTCACGTACAGCTTACAAAGGCAGTAATCACTTAAGCATGCTTAGGAGACTCTTTAGGAGGGGTTCCCTTGACTATTGCTCAATCTCCTTCTTGCAGAAACCTATTTTCCAAACACCTCCCTCTAGACCATGTAGGAAAGGCCTCCAGTACTCACTTTCATGACTTGCCATGGTAAAATCACCTTCATAAAGCCCATCGCTAAAAGCCATGTTCCAGACAGAGAGCAGGTCATTGAGAGCTGGTATATTAGCACCTCCAGTATCAGGCATCCACCACTGTCTGTAAAAATGTAACATGGTTTATTAGCACACAGAATATGCTCCTAGAGTTTGTGTAATGAAAAATCAGTCTTCAGACTTGTTCAAAGTTACGTCAACAATGAACAACATCTCAAAGCCTTATTTAACTCTCATGGGAGAAGCTTTCTCTCTCTGACACCAATGCTTTTGAGCAAAAGTTAAGTAATACTAATGGAAAGGTCTCAGTGCATCTTACTTCCATGAAAAACTTCATTTTGCTAGAAAGAAATTTAGTCTTAGGCTCTTTGGCTAAGATGAGGCAAAAGGGATGGTTGTGCCATTTATTGCCCATTCTTCTAATGAAGTAAAACATCACTTGCTCACAAACTGCAGAACAGATCGTTCTAGATGAACAGCAACACAAAACAGGCTGACAACTACAGTAAATACAAGGGTCTTTATCACCACTGGTGATATTGGCCTATTTTCTCTTTATACAATACTCCGGAATGATTTCAATTATGGGTGCACAACATGGTGATTCTGTTTGCAACCCACATTTTCTTTCTATTTTGTTCCCCAAAAGTGAAAGCTTATCCTTTTTTTCTTTGTCAGTCTCCAATTTCTTACTTCTTTTCATTGTAAATGTTTTTCTGGGGTTTAAAAGATTACTTTACCAAGGGGGCTTTCACAATCATGATAAAAATAGGTGATTATTCTTCTCACACTGCAGCTTAAGGTCCATTTTGTTCTTTGGGTAGCCCCTTCTTAATAGGTAGCATCCAAGTGCTGAAGTACAGTGTATCACATTTGGGAGCATTGGGACAATGTGTGCATAAAATGAAAATTCTACAACATAGACTTGACAAAAATCAGTACCTTGTGTTTTCATCATAAAACTTGACTTTTCTCATCACAGATGTGTTGTACCAGTCACTAAACACTATAAGCGAAAGTCCGTTATCAACATCCCTCCTCAGCTTGGTGATCTCTTCTGGAAAATACTCTTCCTCACTGTCCACCATCAGTAAAGTCCCTGTGTGTAAAAGCAAAACCAAGAGCTCAGCAGGCTGTTATCTGTAACGTTACTGCTATTCACACAACCCACGCAGATGTCAATGCAAGTGCCTGTTTTGCTCAGTATCTGGTCCATGTGCCCTGCTCTGGCAGCTCAACTGAAGAAGTCACATTTAAGAATGGGAAATCTAAGACAATTCAGCTTATAAACGTATCCAAAAAGTAGTCTGGCAGCACAGTATGCTTTTTAAGGGTGTAAGGACTCATGCATGGTCTTGTGAACTGAATGCCTACATATGTCAGGTGTGTATTTTGCCAGCTGCTCCATAAACCAAGCCAAACTGTTGCAGAAAAGGACAATCAGGAGATTCACCCCTGATTCAAATTAGAGTGCTACCACAGATGCACCTTAGTTGGAAGTTTTTTCACAGCTCCAATTCTAAAAGGTACCCTGCTCACTACTGATGATTTGCAGCCAGGTAGACTGATTATTCTGAAACTTGGTTTGATTCAGACCTTGAAAACTACAATTGCATTATCACAGAACTGACTAAAGCACCACTGTCATTTTCACATAACCTTCTCCCACTCCTGTGAACAAGCAAATACAACCTTCTCTGCATCACTGAAAAACACAACCAGAAAAAAAAAAAGCTTTCATTCCCTGAAAATGTTTGTGCTTTTAGATTGCTTCTAAAAGCCAATTGCATCTTGGGCTGCATTAAGAGAAGTGTGGCCAGCAGATAGAGGGAGGTGATTCTGCCCCTCTACTCTGCTCTGGTGAGACCTCACCTGGAGTACTGTGTCCAGCTCTGGAGCCCTCAACACAGGAAAGACATAGACCTGGTAGAGCATGTCCAGAGGAGGCCCACAAAGGTGATCAGAGGGCTGGAACACCTTTCCTATGAGGACAGGCTGAGGGAGTTGGGGTTGTTCAGCCTTGAGAAGAGAAGGCTCCAGGGAGATCTAATAGGCACCTTCCAGTACCTGAAGGGAGCCTACAGGAAGGCTGGAGAGGGGCTGTTTACGAGGTCCTGTAGTGAAAGGACGAGGGGTAATAGGTTTAAATTAGAGAAAAGTAGATTTAGATTGGACATCAGGAAGAAGTTATTTACGTTGAGGGTGGTAGAGCAGTGGAATAGGCTACACAGGGAGGTGGCTGAGGCCCCATCCCTGGAGATATTTAAGCTGAGGCTGGAGAAGGCTCTGAGTAGCCTGCTCTAGTTGAGGGTGTCCCTGCTCACTGCAGGGGGGCTGGACTAGATGACCTTTGGAGGTCCCTTCCAGCCCCAGCCATTCTATGATTTGTGTATCCAGTTGCACACTGACCAAACTCAAAAAGCAACGCTGAGAAATCTATTGAAGAATCAAGATAAACAAATTCCCCACCCTTTTATCTATCCACAAAGATCAGTGTTTTAAATTGCCACTGCTGAGGACAAAAATAAACACAGAATGGACACTTTTTAATTTAGTCTGCTATTCATATCATGCTTCATTTTGACTGTGCAAAAATCTTCTGGCAAATACAATTCTGCGTCTGTGGGACTGAATAGAGGGACTTTTAGCCCACTCAGAGGTGGGCTTTCCCTCTTATTTTTTCAAAATAAGGATGGAAAACTGCACTAGGAAAAAGCTGACAGTATGGAGAACAAGGCAGTTCATTGATGCTTACCGTACTGACTGGCATCAAAACATGTAAACGGGGAACCAAGAACCTCAACAAAGTACCCCATGCTCCTTAGGTGCTGGTACATGTCCCTGAAGTTTGTGTGGATATGGTCACCATTCCTTAGGAAAAGAGAAAAGGGTTGAAGATACTAACTCTGGCATGCAGAAATCTGACTTAAATTCTCTATAGATGACTGCCAGGTGTCCTTTCTAAATAGTCTTTTTTTTTTTTTTTTTTTTCCCCAAATTATAACCTGCAGTTTCTTCTCATTGCAGTATTCTTCACAAATTACACTGGTTCTAAGTGCTACATAGATGAGTCTGTTATACAGTTAAAGCTAAAGACTGAGCATATTCTTTACAAGGCACAACTCTACATGTTTGCATCACAGCACAGAGAAACACTGCTCCTCACAGAGGAGCCATTTTAACCACTAACTAGCAGCACACAGGACCAACTGTAAATAACTGCCGAAATTCAGCAGAGCGTTCCTGTCTATTTGCCACATCTGCATGCTCCAGGTAGCTCTCCAAAAGCCCATGTCTTGGCCACTGACCCAGTTAGTCATGACTTAGACATGGGTGCACCATTCTCCCTCTGGATGGTTTCCCTCTCCATCTATGAAAGACAACAGGTCAGCTGAGCCTTGCCTTGCTTTGAGGACAGGCTCCCTCAACAGACAAGAGGTTTCTTCTTTATGATTCAGACTTTCAGGTTTGTTGCAGGGTTTTTTGATAAGCAAATGCTGAAGTGGCTAATGAGCTGCTCCCCTTAACTTTCTAGGAGAAATTAGAAAAGAAAAATGCTACCCCTTGAAAGCCAAACAGAAATCACAGTGTCTTAAATGTGCATTTGGAAATTTTAATTTCATGTGAATAAAACCACAGAGCACAAAAAAGTCCTGCACCAAAAGCATGCAGAGTCCAAGTGCTTTTCATGGATTTCCTATAAAAGATAATCCCATGCCACACTGAAGAAGGCCAGAGCTCATTGGCATTCAGTAAAGGTATCCTGTATCATTAACTCACAGTCAAGAAATACTGATTTAATAGAACCTCAGATAAATACCAATCTAATGGATCATTCTTCATCCTCAAATTATCCCTGGGGAAGTATCCTGGTGGATAACGGAGATTATGATACTGATCCCAAAGGACTCGCTTACTGCGAGGTGGAGTAGGAATTATCTTCACTTTTACTGGAAGCTTCACCGTTGAAGTCTGCTCTGCGCCATTCTTAGACTGAAGGACAAAAGAAAAGACAGTGAAATCCTTTTTCTCAACAGGAACAGTCACCAGTTAACTGTGGATTGTAAAATATTTTTTAAATGGAGGTGTCAAATCCACTTTGAGGCACTTGTACCAGCTCTGTAGACAGAAGAGATGATTTTTGCCTTACATTGCTATAGTATTTTTTTCTGCACTCAACAGCTTATATTTATGGTCAGAACATAAAATACTTAACATATACTACAACTGTGATTTGGTTCAATCACTCAAAACCTTAAAAACTTCTCAGGAACAATTAATCATGGTTCCAGAAGAAATATAGTTAACTTGTCTTTTTTTCACAGAATGTCTTTGGTTGGAAGAGACCTTCAAGATCATCTAGTCCAACCTTTGACCCAACAAGCAAGCTCAGCATTAA
>JANIJG010006861.1:58549-69025 GCA_024611175.1 Megaceryle torquata | reverse complement strand
CCTGCCCCCGGCCCGCGCCGCCGCCCGCCGCCGCCGCCCGCATCATGCCGCCCCCCCGCCGGCACGCCACTCGCGCCCGGGGGCTGCCTCCTTTTCCGGCCCGCGGCGTGTGCGTGAGAGGGGCTTGAAGTTGCCCCGGCGGCGGCGGCGAGGCGGGGGGCCGGGGCGGCTGGCGGCGGCGGTGGCGGTGGCGGCGGCAGCGGGGCGCGGCGGGGCGCGGCGGGGCGCGGAGCCCACCCCCATCACCTGTTACCTCCGCTCCCCAGGTTGCCTGAAGTTCTCCGGCGGCGCCCGGCAGGACGGGGAGCGCCGTAGCTCCGGCTCGCAGGGACCCTACAGTGGCTGCTGCAGCATGGGCTGGCTCAGGGGGATTGCCTTGCTTTCCTTGGGAGTATTACTAGCAGGAAGAGTGAACTGCCAGCATGTGAAGAATAATGTGCCAAGGCTCAAATTATCCTATAAAGGTAAGTCTGTTGTTCTCTCTTATTCACGGTTTTCCTCAAAACCTGTCCTTGCCCTGTCGCTGCCTCCTCTCCCCACCTTCCTCCCTGCTTTTCCTTATCTTCCACAGGGGAAATTGGCATTAGGATAGATTTCTGAAAAAAAAAAAAAAATACTTAAAAAGCCACTCTATGCTATCGTCGGTCGACACCACGCAGTTTAAACACAGACAAAGAAGAGTTAGTTGCATTTGCAGGCAGGGACTCCGGATCGTGATGATGATCCGTGGAAGAGTATTTTTCAGTGTTGTGCTATTTCATCGGACTTCACTCTTAAAACGGTGAGAGGTGTTTGGCCAACCAGGTAATCTCTCCCGTGCTGGACATGTAGGGCAGCCACAATACCAGACCTTTTTCAAAAAGCATGAAATAGATGATGTATATTTTCTTTTTTTTTTTTTTACCCTTTTTTTTTTTTTTTTTGGCATGAAGTGGTTAATTTTCAAGTCATGAATATTCAGTTTGTACAAATCTGACAATCAGATGCCTAACATAAGCAGTAGATGGTAGGTTTGCCAAGTAACTATAAACCGAAAAGAACAGATCAGTCCAGAAAAGGAGGAAAGGACTGTTATGCACTGGAAAATACTGCCTATGGATGTTTAATGCAGTGCAATTTGTTTGAATTGGGATTGTTTTCGGTGCTGTCTCATGTATTTCATTAGAGATCACAGGGAAGGTGTAACTGAAGAAAGAGCTGTTAGATTACGTTTACGTTTGAAATTGTGTAATGCCACTCACACTGCAATTATCAGTAATTAACTTTTTTATAATACTGCCAGTATTAAAAGAGGACTCAGAAGTAGGCAGTCTTTTCTTTATCATCATAGTTCCTCTCTAAGTACATTTTCAGAAGAATGCTCAAAATCTGGAGAATGTGCAACTGGGAAAGAAGTTTAAAATCTAAGACCTGCAGAGTATTATTTTTAAAAGGGAGATCCATACATCTCTGTGTATATACATCTCTCTTGGAAGAGCTGCCTTCTCATAAATCTCAGATTATTGAAGGTTGTGAGAAGTAGCAGCAGCTATGGTTCTGAAAGAAGGGAGGAAAAGTCATGCACTGCTTCTACAGTGGAAAAAAAAAGAGGACATGTATGTGCGTGCCTGGTCATAGATGTCAATCTCAGTTTACAGTATGGTGTCAATACATCTCTTGCCAGTAGAAGTATGTTTTTCAATTTTTTTAATCTTTCTTGTGCTGCAAATGAGAGGGGAAAAGTCCTCTCTGATAGAAATCAGACGTCATTTTCACACTCCAGATGAAAACTAAAAATTAAACACCTGCAAAACTTGAATGCACTGTATGCAATAAATGCATGTGCAGGGTTTTATTAAAGAACACATATATGCATATTTCTGTGTGTTTAAACTTGAAAATATATGTATGAAAAGAACAGTTTAAGGTGATCGGAATCTGTTAACTTGGTTTTTGTAAGAAAAGCTATTTGTTTTAAAGACATAATTGATTATTGTGAATAATGGAGTCTGAAGAAAGCTTCTGTCATAACTACATGTCATAACTACATGTTAAAAACCTTTTAATTGCTTCCAAACTTAGAATCATACTGCAACTCAGATCAGTATATAGAAGCATAAATGTTAAAAAAATACACTGTAAAGGGGCTTAATGGCTAATTAATTACTGTGGGCTTTTTTCCTACCCTCTTAAAGTTTATTGATGCCTCAAGCCTGCTACCCCTGCTCATACTGACTAAATTCACAAGAACTAATTTCAAAGGATGGCCAAATCTGACTGATCGTGGGTTTGGGGTTTTTTTGGTTTTGTTTCTTTTTTTTTTTTTTTTCTTATTTTGTTTTCATTTTATTTCCCCGTGGTACTGTATCCATATACAGTTTCGCAACATTTTGCTACTCTGCTGATTGGTTGTTTCCCAGTTCTGCTCTTGCTGGGATAAGGGGTCTCATTTTCATTTTTTAAATACATCAGACATCAAACTTTAATATATGGTTAATCCTGTATGTGCAAAACAGGAAACTGAAAGGAACATTAGAACTGTTTTTATAACTGGTGCATCACTGTAAAAAGAAAATGGGTTCAAATGCTGAGCAACCTTATTTCCTATGTAGTAAAGGAAGTAAATGCAGAGGTGACTCAAAGCAAGTTAAAGCCTGAAGACTTACAGGAATTCACTCTGGCCTTTGATTCACTTTGATGTATTCTTCATCACATATTTGACCGAAAACACATGTAACCCTAAAAATCAGATCAGACTACTCACATGCTTAATGATAAGTATAGATGTAAATGCTTAGCCAGGTCAAGAGGAGTGTGTTGCCTGGGCTGTGGCATTGATCCCTAAGTATGGGGATATCATTTCTTGTCAGGGAAAACTAAGGTAAGCCTTATCAGCTGGTGCTTTTACAGACAAATCTTACTTCCAGCACAGTATTCTGTGCACAGATCAATGTTAACACCTTGCATAGGAACAGCGCTAAGGGCTGTAGGTATTGAAAATATGTCTTTCAGGCACTGACTGACTACCTTACATGCTAATACGTATCTCTCAGGGCATACCTCACCGATACATGACTGTGATATTACACAATTCATCTCTATTGAAACTGCCAGCAATTAGGAAAAGAAGCTACCCAGTTACTTACCCATTCCACCTCTCAATAAAGAGTTGTGGTTGAGTAAAATAAACTTATCATCCTTAAAAAAAAAAAAATCCACGAGGTAAGAAGTGACCCAAGTGATTTCTCTTTTCAGTGGCTGTCACTGTGATTCTTTTAACATGCATGCTTGTTTTTTACCTAAACAAATACCTTGGAGCTAATTCTTGGTGCTTTATTTCAAAAGAAAAGCAAGGATGTATTTTAGCTTTTTGTTTTTCTCAACTAATTAGATGTCAAACATGGTTAAAAAGCTCAGACATTTGCTTTAAAAGTTAGCAAAATGAGTCATGAAGGGTTAAATCCCTGCCAACCTTGATTTCCTATGGTCACTTGTTTTCAAAGGTCCAGCATTAGCTCTGCCATTTCCCAGGTTGCTGGACAGAAGTTTCAGTGAATTCCTATTATTGCTTCCTCTTAACTTCTTGTCACTCAGTCTTGCAGAAGATTAGAAGCATCCTATGGGGCACGTTACGGATAGGAAGAGGAAAAGAAAATGCCTGTATTAAGGCCACATCTGTGGTCTGAAAGGGTTCTTTCTGTTTATTGTAAAACAGAGTTCTGGATATTTGGTTTATATCACCTTGATTTTGGTGGCATATTAAAGGAAGGAAATTTGAGGAGAGCACAAGGGAAATCCTTGTCCAGCTGAAAATTGTGGTGAAACTCCTGTTTGGTAGCATCAGCTCTGCATGTTTGAAAGTTTCCAAGCATTTTTGTTTCAGTGCATGGATTGGAAAGGATTTGCACAGATGATATTTATCTCCTTATTTTAGTCAGAGGGAATTAATATGATTAAAGACCTGAGCCAAAGTTCAATGGAGTCAGAAAGTTCTGGATCATAGCCTAAATGTGGTAAAACCAGCTATAAAACTAAAAGCTCAGCTGAGCCCTTCAACCTCTGAGCTCCTCTTTTTGTGCCCTTTAAAGACTTTGTGTCCTTATAGTAAAGTAACGAGAAATGTCATTGTTGATGTGTCAAAAGTAAAGGAATCTTGTTGGTTCTTTTTTGGTTGTGTTTTTTTGGTTGTGTGGTTTTTTTTGGTTTTTTTTTTTGTTTTGGTTTGGTTTGGTTTTTTGTGGGTTTTGTTGCTTTCTTTTTTTAATCTCTGGCTTCAATTTTAGTGTCAGTTGTGAGTCTTTATACTGTGTCACTAGGTCACAGATTCTGGTCAGGAAACTTCTATTGAGCACAGAGTTCTCAGAAAGGTGATGATCGAGTTGAGTGTGCAAAGTTTAAAACAATAAATATAGTCTTAACTCCAGATGGATTCCTTGTATCATTTATTGTTTCCTATTTTCTTTTGCTGTCCTCTGTATGGGGAGGTAATGGTACAGAGATGGAACTAGCTACAGTAACCTTTAAATATAAACATATAAGCCCAAAGAAAAAGTGAGTTTCCATCAACGATTCCTTGATTTACAGATTTTTCCTAAGGCAAACTTGATGAGTAAATCTTGTGAACCCAGCTTTCTCAAATCCATCTGTTGTGTCCTGTTTGTCTATTGAAAATTACTAAATGCTGTAAGTATGTTTTGTAAGAGTACATGTGTGGTTCTCCTTTGTTATTGTTGCTCAATTGGATACATATTACTTGAGAATAAGTAACTGGAAAAGCATTGCACACAGATTTAGCTCTATTACTCCCTTGGCTCCAATTCAAGCCATATTAAGAAATAAGTGTCGTGTTTAAAGTTGCAGTGATAGTGAGAACTACTCCATCCTTGATGGGCAGCTGATTTAAAGTTTTATAGGATGGATTTTTATACGTAAGAAATCATGGCCCTAATGAAAGCAATGGCAAAACTTCTGTCCATATCAATCTACCCAACATGCTGTGATGAGGGAGGAACGACACTGCACTGAATTACCTGTATGTACACTAGTGTAAATATGATACCTGGTTTGTAGTTTGTTGACCCAGTCTGGTTGTAGTTGATGACCTGCCGGTGGTTTTGATTGTGGTTTTTCCTTTCCATCAAACTCTATAACTCACAGTTCAATACCTCTGCAAATATTGGGAAAGCACGATAAAGAGGGAGAAGGAAATGGGGAGAGTAATATTGACAAGGGAGTTTGTCTCTCTTGAGTTGGGACCAGTATTAGAGTTAGTCTCAGATTTCAAGGTATTTGCTTAAAAAAATATGTAAGAGTACTGTCTTAGGGAAAAGCCTCTCTAATATTCCTGAAAAGGAGGAAAGGGCAGCCCAGACACAGGAAGAAGACTGTGAAAAGAAAGCAAACTGGTGACATTTGCAATCTAGGCATGGGTTTGTAACACTCCAGCTTCCACCCTTCCTGGCATCATTTCTGCACAGCTCCAGCACTCCTGGACCTCACATTTCAATCAGTGAAGGAGGCTGGAGGTAGTGAAGTTGTCAGATAAAGCCACATCCTCTTCAGCCTTCAGAAAAGATCTTTGTTGGTCTTTCTAATATTGGTTGAGTTGGGTCTTCATGAGACCTGAGAACTGTCAAGGGAGACAGTAGGACTATCCTGCCTGCCTCTGTCATGCCCCCCAGGGTAACAGGGGGGAGAAGCTGATGAAGAAATTGCCTAGGTTCAGATCTTGACTATATAGGGAAATTCTCAGCTTGCTAATTAGGGCCTGAGACAGGCAATGTAATTGGAACAAGGAGGGTGAAAACCTAGCCCAACATTTTAATTTTGTTTCCAACTTTCCCATTTAATTCCATTGGAAAAAGTGGTTTCTGAATTACACAGCCTGCCTTTTCTGAGAAGCTAGAGTTCTCTCTAATTATTTGTTCTGTATGGTTTGCAAATGACTGAATTACTCATGGAAGGTGCTGTATTGACATCTGTGGAAACTATACTCTTTTGCTGTAAATAATGAGTGCAGCACTTACTTTTACTGTTTGGTACAGCATCTTTAAAAGTCTGACCTAGTAAGGAATTTAAACATCCATTTTTTCACTGAGCTCAATGTATCTGCTGATAGGTAAAGTCTGCCTAAAAATTTACTTCTGTGCTTGAAGCTTTTTGATCAGGATTGAAGTACATATCTGTTTGCTTAGGGTTTATTCAGGTGTGTATATTTCCACAAGGTTTAGCAAAACAGCCTTTGAAATAAACCCAGTCTTTGCAGGTTGCCACAATGTAAATGGGTTATTTATGATAATCTCTTCTGCGTATGCCTCTGTATGTACAGAAAGCATTTACTTGGAGTGCCATCTGAGAAGAAACCATGAAATGATTTGTATTTTTAACTCTTCCTTTTTGCTTGGAAGTGTTTTTCAGTATTTATTTAATGCATTGTTGTACTCTGATCTTTTTAATATGGTTTTGGTTTGCCTCATCACTGATTCTGCATATGTCCTGTAATGCCCAAAGCTGCTATTAGAGAGACATTTCATTTATTTACTTCTTCTGGCCCACAGGCTCTTTTTCTCTCATATATGCCTAGAATATTGCAATGGAAGCAAAAGCAATACAAAGTTACTCTAGTATTTTGAACATTTTGTCTATCAGCTGGAGCCTGACTTTACCCTAGTTCAGTGTGAAGCAAAGTCACATCTTCACCTGAGGCAGTGCATAAGTGACTGAGAACAAATCCTTCTAAGTGGTGTCAATGGTTGTGATGTTTTACAGTTGTTCGAAAGCTAAAAAGGGTAAAATTGTCTTCAGGCTCCCACATGCTTATTTTTAAGCATACGTGTGGGGTGGACCCTAGCAGCAATATGTCAAAAATTTAAATGGAAGTTCTGTAGCTTGTCCTAATGCTCTTGTTAATTAAGGTTACATGTAAAAGTTGCTGCTGGTGTTGTACTGGTGGTGCTGGTGGGCGATTCAGCGAATTCCTTCCCTTGCAGGATTAAAGCTCCCTTCAGGAATGTCTGCAAGTTCATGGTCCTCCCACATACAGCCTCCATATAGGTTAGCTGCTCTCTTCCAGTAACAGCTGTGGATGGTGAGAATAACTGCGAGGATAGTACATTTACTTGACTTTCCCTATTTTTTTTCCAAGTGGTTTAGTGCTCCAATGTACAAGAGAGAAAAGGATGGCCACAGCTGTTGAGAGCATCAGAAATCTTAACAGTGCTGTAGCCTTTCTCTTGCACCACAGGAGGTTCTCTGTGGTGTCTTTCTCTTTCTTTTTGACTGACATAGTAAGCCACATTAGGCTCTTTTCACTGTCAATGGAAGGAGAGGTACCTCCAGAGAGCTAATCTTGGGTTAGGCAGGCTGAATGAGAATTTAAGGGTGCTCATCATTTTTCAGTGACTGTAAAAGGAATTAAGCTCCTTGTTCATTCATTTAGTTTCTTTTGGGGAAGATGTCAAAAGAAGGTACCAATTAAGTGCTATGGAATAATCTAGGCTGTATTCTGATCCAAAGCATCCTAATTTAACGACTCTCTCCTTAAATGAGTAAAGTTGCATAAAAATCCAACTGATTAAATTTACGTATGCCCTCAGTATCTTTGATCTCGAGGTCACCTGTGACTCTTACCTAATTTTGTATCAAACTTTCCATTATAGCAAGAAATACACAGTACTACTATTTTCTTCATATTCTTAAAACAGTTGCCTAATTTGCATCTCACATTTCCCATGTCTCTCCCTCTTAATAAGCTCATCCCAAATCCAGTGACACATTCTGGAAGTGACTGTCCAGGGCTGCAGAGCTTTACTAATTGAATAGTTTAATCATTCAGAGCTTTCAGTAAGTTTTCCTCTGACCAATTCTGTTAATTCCTAATATTTTTGCACTTTAAAAGAAAAAGGTATTCAAGACTCAGTTTCATATAGCATAGTTTGCAAATAAAAATCCATATGACTGTGTGCTACTCAGAGGATAGGTGCTGCAACCCTGATTCTCCTCTTTTCAGCTGAACTATTTTAATAGTGAGAGAAGGATGAAAGCAAATTTAGGATAATTTCTCAAAATTCTGAATAGACTTACAGTTTGGGGCATTCTTTTCTTACATTGGGGATTACAGATTCCCTTGAGCTAGACACATCTACAGCAGTCCCTGAAAAGTGTGAGCACTAGTCTACTTTGTGTCCCTTCCAGTTTTCATCCTTTTCTGTTCGATAGCCGAATCCAGGAAAGGCAGAAGTTTTTGACATTCTTCTCCTGTTTTAAAGTTGTTTGACATTTGTTGGGCTGCCTGCTTATCTCTCCAGCTGGATGTTGCAGAAACTTTAGAAGTGAGCAGTCAAATAAAATTCTCATCTCTTATAAATATTTTTGTGGAAAGTTGGATTTTGTGGGCAACAATCTGAGGAATGAAGTATTTATTTGCTTTCATCTAATTTAAGGAGGGAGGAAAAAGAAAGCTCTCATTTACTCTTTACTCTAATGAAGCAAAGCTGATGTTGGTTCTGACAGCCCCTCTTGGCTCCTTTTGAAATTCCAGCCTTGTGTGAGAAAAGGACACAAAAAAAGCTCTGTGAGATAATTTAAAGGATTTAGAACTGCCTTTCAAGGGGGAGGGGTTGGTGGCCTTTTCTAGAGGCAGCAGACGATAAATACAACTCATAAGCATCCGAAAGAGCTGCAGAGAGTGCAGGGTACAGCTTTCATCATCAGCTGACACTGGAATAGCAATAGCTATCCTTTGCTAGACAAGGATCCCATGCCTGGCCAAGGCATACAGTGACATCTATTAAGATTTAGTGGAGATTTCAGGGTGTTAATATTATTTTCACTTCCTTCATGCAGTTCCCAGTGCAGCTTTACTACTTTTGCATGAATGTATAGACTGAAATGGTTCTGACTCCTGATGGAATGCGTTTTCTCAAAACATAAGGGTCATATCAGTCATTGTGAGTGTCTCATTGAGAGTTGCACTGTAGTATCTGTAGGCCAGCTTGGTCACATCTCCATCACTCTTGGTCCTGTACAAGGTCTCCATTCTGCTAGGCCCATGTAGTAAATGCCAGTTCCTGTTGAATGATAGAAGGGACAGGACAAGTGACGTCTGGGGAGCTAAGGAAGAAAACTTGATTTTCCAGATTGCTTTTTTTATCATATTCCCTTCTGCTACAGCAGATGAATGGCTGCATCAAAGCTTCTTGCTTTGATGCCTTGCAGACAACAATAAAATGCATTTCTGAGCTGCCTGCAAATTGCATAGTTAAGATATAACTTTATTTCTAAATTGCTGCTCTTCCAAGATGTATCAAAGTCCACCCACCAAGACCAAGTGTATATTCAGATGTACAGGGGGTATGGTAACATTTTCACAGAGATCTAGTTGTCACTTCTCTGAACTCTCCTAAGCATCGGTGATTTGCAGGATGTTGGCTGTACGGTCATCAGTATGGTAAATCTCCATCCATACTGCTCTTCTAAATATGTATCCTCAGCTGTTTGTACTCTAGTCATAAAAACTGACCTCCAACAAACAGCCAAACAAGATTTCATCTCAAGAGAAAAGATTTAGGAATTTGTTAAATTTGAAAGAAAATTCCTCATAGCTCTTTTTAAAGAAGTGTTATGAAATGAAACAACAATAATAATAATATGTTAAAAATTTAGTTTTTCTTTGCAGCCTAGAGTATTGACATTAAGATTAATATAAATTGATAATTCTCCTTTTTCAGATTTTGTTTCCCATCTGTGATAGAACTGTAATCTACTCGGTATTCTACTTCCTTTTACAATTTAATGTCTTTCATCATTCTTTTAACTCCCACTGGAGCTCACACTCTTTCCTGGACAACAGTCACACAAATTAGGAAAGTTTTGTTATCCTCACTTAAAAATGGAGGTTAACAGAAAGCCAGTACCACAGCTGATGATACGCAGGAAGTCTGTACTGTAATGGGAATCAAAATAGTACCATAAATGTGAAATCCTATTAATTATTTGGCACTTCTGTGTCAGCTTCTTCACCTGTAAAGTGGTATTAAGTGATCCCATGAGGAACTGCTTGAGGTCAGAGACTTGCCATGCTTATTCAGAGCTGTATGCTACTCTCAGAGTAATCCCATTAATGCGTATATTCGAAGTTCAGTCAGAACTTATTTTTGATCAACATATAAAGGCCTTACAGATATTTTAAAGTGATTATAATAATTATATTCACAGCTCTGTATGCCTGTGACATGAAACACATGCCTATTATCCAGAAAGCATATCTAATTTAATTCAATTTGGATATTCCAGATGGTTCTATAGAGGAACCTTTCACAAGGTTTTTTTTTTTAGTATCCACCTCTATTTCACACTAAATACACTGTGAAGGTGATTACAGATTACTCTGTAGAGGAAGAGCCTTTGTGTTTAGTCTTTGCAATACTATCTGCCAAAGGTATGTAAATGCTTGCAAGATTCTGGCCTATTTCTCTCAGTTTATTCTAGGCCTCTCTT
>JANIJG010006861.1:46041-56426 GCA_024611175.1 Megaceryle torquata | reverse complement strand
ATTGCAGAGTAAGAAACTAATCTAGAGTCTGGCAGGGCTTTATTCTGAGGCATTGTCAAATCTTTCCATCTGAATTGAAAAATGGACAGATCACTGGGTTTCATAAATGTGTAGAGAAGCTGTCAAAGATCCTATTTGCATGTGAATGGTCAGCTGAGGTAGGAAGGGAGATATGTAAATAATTCTCTAGCTAGCTCCTGACAAAGATCATTGCATTTCAAAGTGCTGTGAAAAACAGCACCATAAAACTTTAACCTATTCACAGGTATGGAAACTCCCATGCCTTAAATAGGTCTGCTATAATAACGACCACCTGGGGAAAAATGAATCTCCCACTACTATACATTTTCTACTAATTTTAATATTTAAAAAATGATAAGCTAAAAAGCCACCCTTCCCTTACTTCCTGAAGTATATATAAAAAAAAGAAAAAAAAAAAAAAAGAAAAAAAAAAAGGCAAAAAAGAAGAAGATAAAAAAAAACCCAAAACCACAGCATCTAAGCAGTAAGCAGATGTAGACCTTCATTGAAAGTCTGGCAGACAAGTGTGATAGGAATGGAAGAAATGTAAAGGATTTAAGTGTTATTCTGAATTATATCATACCTGGCACAGAAGGCACCCAAAATAATCATTATTTTAATCTTCCTTGCAAACTACTCAGCATTTCACTATTCTGTGTTGCTGTTGTACTTCAGTACATGCTCAACTAGGTAGAATGGGAGAATGTTTTAGTTTAAAACAATGTGTCCTTCAAAAGATACAGTTCTTCATGCTTCCAAAAGGGCAAAACAGTGAAAGTAAACAGTAGAAAAATCAGGAACACAGAGTAAAATAAAGTCTTAATAGGCTCTGAGCCAGAAAAATTCCTACATGTTTTATTGTGCCTCGTGTCTCTTAGATAGAATTGGCATGTGTATATATGGAGAAAGTTTTACTAAGCCATTTATGCCTGAAACAGCTCCAAAACCAGTGATTAGGCAGGCAGAAGGACTAGAAAATATTTCCAAAGTAAAGTTCACCTCCAAAGGTGATGTGGATTATGTACCTAATGCTTAATCATGTGATAACATGGGACTGTTGCTGTAGTTTACCAATATAATTTCCTCTGATGTTGTTCTGTAGTTTTCATCTGCTTACCTTGAAATACCATGATGTATTTCATTCAAGCTCCATATTTCAGAATGTAATCATTTACAGCACACATTTTCTTTCTCAAAAAGCTTCTGTGCAGTAATTTGGTCTGGTTACATTGTGCTGAAAAGGAATCACACAAAGTTAAATGCAGTTTCATTCACTGAATTTATAAGGACAATTATTCAAAGGGGATTCTGGGATTTGCTCAATCACACTAATATTCCTGTAATGAAATGTGATTGTCTTAGTATTTACCAGGAGATTAAAAATGGAAAAAAAAAGACCCATTTTACAAACTCCTACTCAGGTGAGTAGTCCCACTGATATCAATGCACATGGCACTCATGGAGTGAAGTGTCTTTTTGGGACGTTATACAAGTTCTTCTTCACTTACAAAATAATAAACCAAGAAAACCAAGCAATTGTAAGGATCACTTGAAATTTGTGAGCTCTGCCAGTTTGTGGGAAAAAGTGAGGCAAAAACTCTTCAAAATATTTCCCTACTGCAAATAAAAGTTTTCATTCAGTATCAATCCCTCTTGATACTACATATTCCATGGCTCCTCTGTGCTCTATCACAAGAAGAGCATTCATTGCCTTGCTGTGGTTCTTTACATCCTCATGTTCAGTAGGATACAGCACCAACTGAGGTGACTACGAAAGACCTTCAGTCTGGTGGACCTTTGATTCCTTTTGAGTATCATTATAAAATATGTAAATGTCCAAGGAAGTTTAAACTGAGGTTCTTTCAGCAAAGGAATGTCATTATCTTATCCAAGTCCTCTCCCATTTTCCCTGTTAATGGGTCTTTCCTTTAAAACCTTCTGTGCAGAAGTCCATCTGTGTAACACAGTGCACACATTAGACACAAACCAGCCTTGAAGCAGTTCAACTGATTGAAGCACAGTAACTTTAGATAAGTAATACTACAATGTTGGAGTAGAGTTTCCACAATGCAGTTGCTCTGTTTCAATAATGTGTCTCCTTCTCTGGAGACTTTCAAAATCTACCTGGATGTATTCCTGTGTGGCTGGCCCTAGGTGATCCTGCTTTGTCAGGGTGGGTTGGACAAGATGATCTCTAAAGGCCCCTTCCAACCCTTAGCATTCTATGATTCTATGAATAACCATTCCCATACCTATCAAAAAAAGGCACAGCATCATGTGGAAACTTTTATTCCTTATGGGACTATTACTTATTTACTGTAGCGATGGCTCCAGGCACTTTGAGTGAAAGTTGCTACTGCCTGATTCTCACGTGAGTTGTTGGAGAGGAGATCTGACAGCTGGAGAGACTGGGGACTCCAGAGCTGCTTTCCTACAACTCCAAATAGTTGCTAACATTAGCAGGAGAGCAAGGAAGCCCTGCTCCTTTTCAAACATTGGTTTGACAAAGTGGGACAGTGAGCACGGGGCCATGTACTCCTTTGCCCCAGACATCTTGTCAATGGGCTCTTAGTGCTCTTTGCAGATCAGCAAGAGAAATCTCAAATTGCAGCCACTCAGATGTAGCCACTTGTTCAGACTCTTCTGTTATCCTGAAATTTATTATGGCTTCTGTCACATGTTAAGAGAATGCACAATGTCCCAGATGCAGTAGAGGTTGGTGTGGCAATAATGCTAGGTATACATTTAAAGAAGGAAGCAAAAAGAATGTTTTCTATTAAAAAATGGAGTAGAAACCATTTGTGGCATAGGTAACATGCCACAATAGGTAACAATTCCTATCAATAGGAAACACATTCGCACCACTTTTGATTTCTGCTGCAGTTGGCTGTCGAGTCCTTCAGTAAGCTGTAAGGGGCATCAATTTAATTAATTGGAACTGCTACTTAAACTATGTTAGCAATCAGAGAACAACCCACAGAGTAACTAATGAGTAAACAAGTCTATGATATGTTGGAACAGAGGCATCCTAACACTTCTTCAGTGCTGGCCAAGGATGATGTTGAAAGGTAGAAATTGCATTACATGTTAACATGTATACAACAGATTAATATATAAAGAAGGCCACTTGCTGTAAGAAAGTCTCTGAGCTGGTTCAGTTGATAACTAAAGGACACGTAGATATCAGACATCTATACAAAATTGGCAGCCAGTGGCACACTACATGGAGTTGGAAATGCAGCACAAGAAACTCCTTGCTCTGCTTTGTCCTGCTGAAACCAGAAGCTCTCTCCCATCTGGCTACTGTCCCAAAGGGATTTTTTGAGTCAGGATAAGCTCAGCCTATCCCTTTGTGAAGCTAAGTTGAGGGAAGAAACTTCCCAAACTCTCTGAATTCTGAAAGTATCCTTAGGTGCATGCATGCATTTACCTACATAATGTATACAAACATGAAAATATGTACACACCCATACTTGGACCAGATCCATAAACACTGCAAAATTACACCACACCCTGCTCTAATTTTAGCTGTTCTTCAATGTAAATGTCTAATTCAAAATCAAGCTTCAAACTAATGAATGATGTGTTTTGTGTTTCAGTGGGTATAAACGTTTGCGTTGCATAGTGGATGATTTAAGCATGAAAGATCTTACATTCCTAAATCTGTAACAGAACGTGGGTGGGAGGTGGATCTTTTATCCTTTGCTCATAGCAGGAAACAAAGAATGAATGAATATTTGTCATGATGTTTCATCAAGTCAGTGTTAACATTAATTGAAGATACATGTGTATGTTGTAGAGAGAATGACAATTTATCTACAGTAAAAATTTCTGAAAACCAGGACATTGGCTTTTAATATTTGTACAGGGTGTTAGCAGTGTTGATACTGAAACTACGCAAACATGAGCCTTCTGCTGTAGTCAGTTAATTGGGCCAGGTATGGGGGAGATCAAATGCTATTTATAAAAACTCCCACAAATCAATAAAAAAACAAAAACCAAAACCAGAACAAACTAAAAAAACCACACCAAAAAAAACCAAGCACAGTTTTCTTCAGCTTTGACATAAGGGCTGTCAGGATCTATGTCTTCTATCCTCCTGTTTTTCCTTAGTCATCCATGGCTGGTTATCAGTGATCGCTACATTAGACTGGCTTTTGGTCTGTCTGGAAATTGCTGTTCCTGTGTTCCCATTTCAAAGATCAGCCTGGAGATTTCTCCATCAGTGTCAGGATTTGTGCTCATTCCTGCCCCCCGAAGAACAAGATGATCCGATGTATACTTATTAAGGAACAGTTAAAGAAATAAGAAATAAAGAAGAAGAATTAATAAGAGGGAATAAAGGGTTGGGGTTTTTAGCAGTGTTTCTTGTCTTAAACTGGAAATAGAATTTTATCCTTACATGCATTTAAAAAAAAAAAAAACAAAAAATCCCCAACAACAAAAACCCCAAACAGAGCTATGTCTAATAAAAACATTACTCATGCTAGTATCATAGTCCTGACCTTGTACTTATTGGCATAAATGCAAACTTATAGAGCTGTATGGATGTTTGCCATATGCAAATCCATCCATCCATAAATCAGCGTACAGACTGGAGACTGCACAGCTGAAGTGACTGTAATGGTATATGAAACCTTTCACCACTAGGTCAAATGCAGTTCAGCATATGTAGTAAATGAAAAAACACTATCATACAGGAATTGAACTTGGCATGTGTGAAACAAGTGACTGACCAGTTCACACTGTTCACCACCACAGTTGGCACCCCAAGTTGAGCTGGCAAATAAGTCAGATCTGAGCTGTGATGGCAGAACATTGAAGCAACCTGGCTGATGACCATTCTCTCTAAGTCATGAATAAATGCAGAATTGCCTTATGGGACTGTCTGGTAGTGTATTACAAAGATTAGGCAGGCGTTTTCCATCAAAATGAATTGTCAATGTAAAAGGAAGTTTCCATTTAATCAAATTTTTCCAGCATTTCTGTCCAAATGAAAAGAGTATTTTGGATTGTTGTGCTGATCTAAAGCACGTATTATTGTACGCATCTGACTTTTAACCTCTATGTGTTCAGGGTAGCAGGAAGGTTTCTAAGAGCTTCGTGTGGTTTTACTGTTTTCTTATTCATTCTTTCCTGTACAGGACCATAACTCCTATTAAACTTTTTGAGAGTACTTCAGCAATCAGCATAAAGATAATATGATAACAGAACACACAGCCCAGTCTCAAATCCTGGACAACAGGTCCAAATCAGGGATAAGGCATGTTTATCTTTTGTATAAGATGCAGTTCAGTGTCAGAAGATGCCATGTAAGACAGGGCACACTCAGAAGCATTTCCAGGTTTCTCCGTTTGGGAATATGATTTGGCCATATCTGGGCTGTGAAGTATATAAATTGTTTTTCTCCATTAAAGCTGGACACCCGAACCAGAACAGAGATAGATAAAATGATCAAAAGCAAAATTAATACATTCCTGGATTTAATTTTCTTTCTAAGTTGCCACTCTACAAAATGTTCCACATTTTGACTGTTTGTCTTAATTTGAAAACAGATGTTGGAATATTGTAAGTTCCCTTGAGACAAAAAAAAATTCCTTACTTTTCTTGATTTTACTTGTTCCAGCTATGAAACTGTGTTGTCCCAGAAAAACAGTACTTCATAAAATTCCTTTGTGAGTTGTGAAGTTCCAAACCATCTTGAAACATACAGCTATGAATTAGTGTAAAAACATAGTCCTCAACATCAGCAAAAACAGCACTAAAAATTGGTTTCTGATTAATTAATATGATTTAATACATTATTTATTTTTTTTAAAAAAAAGGTATTGTTATTGGTTGTAGCTTGCTTAACAGAACTATTGCTCTACTTTTAAAGAGCAAGCTTTTAAGACATTGATAAGTTGAAATGTGTGTTTGCCTTCTTGTTTCAAGGATGTTAATGATGTCAGGAAGATTGGTCTTGTGGCTAAAACACTGAATTGATAGATGATCTTCAATTCCAAGATCCTACACAAACTTTCTGTGTGACGTCAGATGGTATCTCTGTGTCTCAGCTTACAATCTGTAATTACTGTTTGTTCAGAGTTGTTTTATTTTCCATTGACATTACATATTTTTTGAAGACAAGGACTATGTTTTTGCACAATGAGATTCTATCTGGAATTTTCAGAACAAACAGTACAACTGATAAATAACAGAAGTGTTTAGTTCAAGGCTGACATCTGAGTACCAAGAAGAAAGCCTTTCTCTTGCTTTTTGTTAAGAAAGAAAGAAAAAAAAAAAAAACTTTGAACAATACCAGACTAACTTCACAAACTCAATAAATTTAGTCAATTGAAAGATATCTTTCTGACTTTTGCTGTTGCAACTGGTTTTAGAAATCTATTCCTTTTAAAGGGAGGAAAAAAAGTAGTTATAGTTGAAAAGGTCACTTTGATAATTTCCTTTTCACCTTAAAGATTTTTTAAGTGGTTATTGCACCACATATGAAATTCAAAAGCTGACAATTTTTGCTTCCAAAATTTCTCCTTTACGTGGCATCTTCATGTTATGCAGTTCTCTAGATATAAAGGTTGCAAAATTATTCAAGTTTGTTACATACATTCATTTCAATATGAGAAGACATGTCTCATATTGGTGTTGAGAAGAATCAGATTCATTTTCATTCTGATTGGTTCTGAAACTCTCTGTGCATTCTCCTCTTTTTTTTTTTTCTTTAGTTTTTAATCTGTGGTTTCAGGTGTAGTTTGTTAGATCAGTCAACTGGAACAATATAGATTATCAGGGGAATTCCAAGTGTCACATAAGAAGAATGACTGTTTTCCAAAACAAGCTGTGCAGTCCCCTAAGATCTGGCATAGATGAATATATGAGTGTTACTAGGCATAGAAAACATTTCTGAAAATTTAATCCCATGTTGTGCTTGAATGTTAAGGAAACCATACACTCATTCTGAGGGGTTTAACCTTTCTTCAGGAGGTAAGCCTGGAACAATGGTCCTTATTTACAAAAAGTTTCCTTTATTTTCCATATGGAATACAAAACCAGAATTTCTCCTTTGCTGGAGTTGCTCCTTCCTTGATGTAAGTATGCATTGCCATTGTTGATTCATTCAAATACAGATTATTACAGTAATAATAAGTGACAAGCTATGTGTTATTTTGAAATAACATCCATTATGGTTCACATCATGTCTTAAGAGACCCAAGCAATGTGTTATTTCACATTGACAAATGCTGCAAAGTGTTTATGATTATGAATAAAATATTCTCCATGTAATTCGACTTTAAAGTGTGCATTGTGCAAGTGTAAGGATGTGGGTGTCCCCACAGTCATCCTAAACCTCTGTCACCTTCCTCTTGAATTACTGCTCACCCTTCTGTGGCATTTGTTCAAAGCTTTTGGAAAGACATCAGTGGACTTTGATCAGTCCTTTAAACCGGTTGTGCCTGCTTGCTACTGTCTTGGTCTGTATGAGATTTTGGATGTAATTCAAGTGCTCAGCATTACTGTATGGCGATGCAATCTGAAGCCTATTAAATTCAGTAAGAGTCTTCCTATTGATTTCAGTGGCCTACAAACCAGGCCACAATATTTGGTTATAGCTGATGTTACAACAGTAATTCTTGTTCTGAGCTCTACCCCAAAAGCTGACCTTACTCAAGGTGACAGGACAAGGTGTGACATCATTTGGTCACCTGGGATTTCTGACAGAATTTTTTAAGTGGTATATCAACAGTGCTGGATCTTGCTATGCAGCTGGAAAATTCTTTAGTATACAGGAATGATGCAAATGCCAGTTCTTTCACAGGGACTTGCCAGCTATACACAACCCTTAGTTTGGTCCCTTGATATTGAGCTATTAAATTTGTGTTATAACTGAGAATTAAGAATGGTAAAATTAAGCAGTATAAGACCTGGTGTTACACAAACTTCTTCAGACCTTGAGTGAACTCTATTGTGTCTTTTCCCATCCTACCTGGAGAACTGCAAGTGTTCTGGGTCAGATAAATGTATGGTTCAGGCCTGACCAGAGGAGCCAATTCCGTTAGACTTAATTTGCTCTCACATAAGAAATATTGAGAACTGTATTTTGTTGCAAAATCCAGAAAAAATGTGAATCAAATCATCAGCACATCTTTTCCAGTTCCAGTGAAATATACCTCCTACATAACATTTCCAATATAGAAAATGTTTCAAGAGGAAAATCTCACATGTATTAATGTTTACTGGTTGCCAAGGCAATAGTTTGGAGACCTCTCTAGCACAAACCAGATAATATTATAAGCAGAAGTAGATTAGTGTGAGGAGAAAATTTATCGACTTCAGGGAAGACAATGCTCTGAGTGTTTGTTATACATTTTAGAGATTATATTCTTTTTCTTTGGTCATTTTTCCATTCATTGTTGTACTTTTGTACTATTATTTGTATGACAGAAGAAATTAAATCTCATGAAGACTGGATGCCTCCATACAATGCAAAACAGTGTTTCTGTGGGGAAAACCTGACAGACCATTTAACAAGCAAGCCCTAAGGTAGGCAGGGAACTCAGATTCCATGGGATAAGTGGTCGTGCCAAGGTCATGCTGTGGCTCTCTGGATGACATGGGAAAAGGACACAATCACATCAGTTCTGAATTATCCAAGTTTGGAATAGGGAAAAACTAAAAAAAAAACCAAAACAAAAGAAAGCAAGCAAACAAACAAAAACACTAAAAAAAATATATTGATTTTACTTTTGAGGTGTAAATATAACAAGCTTTAGCAGAAGCTACTGAGATTGAGAGCTGAGAAAAAACAGTTGAAGAATAAAGAGGGAAAATAAATACTGACAATATCCATATTTATTTATCTTCAGTAAATAATGTCTTTAAATTCTTTTAAGTAATCATAAAAGAGTATCAGTACAGAGGGCTTTTCCAAACCAAACATAACTGTGGATCTAAGCAAATGATGGCATTTAAAACAGCATTTACTCTGAATCATTTCAAACCTAGCAACAGATTACAAGGGCATTTCTGACAGGAACGGGAGCTGAATACTGACAGTTCTTTTCCAACTATATTCTCTCTACCACCAACATGGTCCAACCTGTGTTACGGAAGAAGGCAGGAAGTTACCATGTTCCTTTAGAGCTGAACATGCCCAACTCCTTTCCAATTATTGCTAGGTTTTGTTTTCTGCCATTTTACCTATGCAGATCTTTTTACAGTTCTTTTAATCAAAACCAGGACAAAGTGATAATGAATTTTTACATTCTTTGATTGACTGATTTCAAATTATATTCAGTTTTATCTATACCCTTTGATATTTCTAAAGCAGCTCTGAACCTCAATTTTTCAAAGGTATCTAGTCAGCAGAAGTGTTAGATGTTTAATGCCTTTGAAAGTACTGTCTTAAGAGAGACAAGCCAAATCAGAATAATATTGCTCATTCATCCTTTAAAAGTTGTGTTCTTCTCATGTCTGCCTCACACTATACATTTTTAAAATCGTATCCATCATTCATAGATCATTTTTAATCAGATGTCAAGGTAATCTCTGTACTTTCTAGTTTATATATGCATATATATATAGGTATTATAAGGGAAGATAAAAACATTGGAAGTACATTATATTATAATGTCTCCTGGATACTAGAGAGAGATAGAAGCAAATCAGAAAAAAAAATCTTGAACCTTTTGCCAGAAAACCAAGCCAATCTTCTCAGACTTGGAGACATATTACCCAATCTTCTACCTTATGTAGTAGTTTCTTTTATTTAGCATAGTGGCTTTCACTGTCCTGATGATGTGAACTATACCAGGTTTTTGATACTTTTCATTCCACTGGATCTGAAGGCTGCTTATATGTCTTGCCATGTAATTCTATCTGCATCTCAGGTAATAATTTTCTGTTTTGTCATCCTTATAATTTACCTGAGAATCTTTCCAGTGAGATCATCTCACTGTCTTTATTAGAGTAATAAAATTGATAAGATGGCTAATCCAGTTGTCAGTATACTTTTGCAATAGAAATTGTTCAAGAATATGGATCTCTGTCTACTATAGGGCTCATCTACAGAGAAAATATTCTGTCTGGAGACAGGCATAATAGGCCCAGCGTTTTGAAAATTATTCCAGTCATGCAGATGGTATCTCTTGGCGAGATCGGATGAAACAAATGTTGACTGATGGTGAGGGCTAGCAATACCTACTGACTGTCATTGATCATTCCATCGCTGTGGGCTATGATGAAATGCAACAAGAAGCAGAAGAGAAAAGTGATGCTTTATGATAAGAGACATAGGCCTAAAGTACTCCTTGGGATATGAATATAGTTTCTCTAAATGAATCTTGAAATAATTATAATAAATAAAATAA
>JANIJG010006861.1:29500-39501 GCA_024611175.1 Megaceryle torquata | reverse complement strand
TTTGTATCCTTTTTTTTTTTTTTTTTTTTTTTTTTTTTTTAATTAGTTTGATAGAAGAAGAGTTCTTGGGAGCTTCTCTAGATTGTTGATACAAGTCAAGTCAATGCAGTATAAAATAGCTGAGTTATAAGGCTGGGGCTGTCAGGGCTCAGATATTGAGAAGCATCTGTCTCTCAAAACTTTTCAGGGCAACTATATAGGAACCAGTCCTCTTTTTTGGCTAGCACTGTACCTTATCAGATGCTGCAGGCTTTTAAAAAGTCTCTTAGCAGCCACTTTCCCATTACGAGGTCACCGTTTGCTGGTCACCATAACTAGCATCCATGGAAGATGATGGCAGAAACTTTTATTGCACTTGAATAAATCTGTTTCTTCAAAATGTCTCTCTAAGTGTTGCTATGAGCCATGCTTCTTCCTCAGTGCTACAGAATCTATCTGGAGTCTGAACTGTCAAAGGAATTTAAGACTGGTTGAGCCTGCTCTTCCCTGTATACCTCTGTGTGTGGGAGTCAGGAGAGGGTGAGATCATTCAGTGCCTAACAGAGCCCCAACAAAGACTTCTGACTTACAGGGTCTGAACTCATATTTGTGGGTCTAACACACACACCAGAGTGAGGCTGCCAGAAACAGCTCCTTCTCAGCTGTACTTTTGCTAAATAATTCTTCTATTGCTATCTCTAAGGTAACTAGAAGCTTTGTGCTTTTTATCTTTCAGTACATCAAATACATCAAGTAATAGTTGTTAGAACAATAGGAGATGAGATGCTGTGTCAGCATGTGGGCTGCAAATGGAACAAAAGAGTCTTCTTAAATTCAGTATGTTCTGAAAACACAGAGTTAGTGGCAATGTTCAGCCATGCAGTAACAGACCATAAAAGAAAAATGAGTTACTCCTAACGCTGCAGTTCTTTTGTCTTTCTGTATCAACATTCCTTTGTTTCTTAAATAGCCTTAACGTATTATGTTAGCACAGTATACTTTTTTTTTTTTTTTTTATTCTCAACTCAGTACATATATTTACTGTTTCTTCCAGACTATTCTTCTGCAAATTAGACTAGCTGTGTTTAAGTCTCTTTGCTCTTTATGGATGTTGTGCACATGCTGTCCAGCAGCTGGAGTAAGATCTGGGGAAAGCTGAAGTCAAAAGGACCAACATTAGATCAGTGTGCTGAGATTGTTATTTAATCGCCGTTAAGGTGTTGTTTACCCATTCCCCTTTTTGTGATATTTACCACATTGACTCATGAAAATTTTCCACAGGGACCGTTAATGTAGTAATGTAATGAAAGCAAACAGCAGTATTAACAATGTGATTTGTTCTTCCTACCTGAAAAATAAATTTAGATTAAAGAAATGGAGGTCTATTTTTTAGAAAATATCAGCCCAGAACAACTATTGCCTGTTCATCTTTGCATGATTTGTAAATATTATTAATTAAAAGGAGATTGTGTTGAGAATATATCTGAGAGGATGACAAATGAAAAAACATGATTAGTAAATTATTTACATAACTTTATTGCAATATATTCATTCTGTTTGAGAATCTGGGCAAAATTACCTATGAATTCTTATATCTGACATATCTGACATACATAAACTACAATACAACATTTGCAACTTCAGTCCTCTCTTTTCCAATGGAAGCTATGTATCCTTATTTACTGAGTAATGCAGAATCAGCACTACTTAAGCTTCACTGTATCCCTCAACTGCTCTACAAGGATCAGTATGTGCCATTTTTCCTGTTGTTCATTTGGATGCTTTCTGCTGTTACTTACATTAAGGAAGTTCTTACCCTAAGGAGTACCTCAGTAAAAAAATCAACTTTAAGAGAGATTAGTGAGGTTTGAGGTTTTCTTTTGTTTTTAATAACAGGAGGAACGTGCCTGTCATGCCCTATTATTTTCTCTTAGGTTCTACTTTATCAAAGTTAAATCAGTACACTTAATTCATAGGGGAAAAAAAATGAATGGAGGGAGTAATACAACCTCCTGTTCAAATCAAGGTTATATTCAGAACTAGCTCAGGGGGGTTTGTGTTTGATTCAGTCAATTTTTGAAGATATCCAAGGATGAAGACTCCATAACCTCTCTGGTTATTGTTCTAGTCAAGATTTTTCTTTATGTCTCATTCAGCTGCAATTTGTGCATGTTACCTCTTATCCTTTCACTGTGCACCTGTGGCAATAATCTGGTTCTCTCTTCTTCATAATCCCCCAACAGGTAATTGAAGGGAATAATTAGATCACGCTTTAGCCATGTCCTTTTTCCACAGGTATTACTTGCTCAGGCACAGTAAGTGATGCTGTTGTCAGCCTAAAATTACACTCAGCATTGCAGTTCACCATGGTTCAGGTCAGCAGAGCTTCAGAATTTTTTGTTTCACATTATGGAGATATTCCAAAATTAGGATAGTACAAAGAAAGCTTAAAACACTTATTTCCATTTTGAAACACTTCTGCACTGCCCAAGTAAGTGGCTGAAAATGACAATCAGATGTTTTTCTTTATTGGACCATGGCTGTTCTTTGCATGAAGGTAAAGCACAGTGTAATCAATATTATTAACTGTGAAAATAATAATGTTTACTAAGTTGGTGTCTAATACAACTGGACAATAAATTATGCTTACTTTCCTCACACAAAATGCTCATCTTGATATTTATGCTCCATGGGTAGTGGTAGTGCAGATAAACATTTCATTGAGTAAAACTCTGGAGGGAAAGGATTGTCAAAATCAGAGTATTAGCATTAGATAGTAGTTGCTGGCATAGTTAAATGTTGGTTTATTTAAATATAGCCACCAAATTATAATGGAGTCTAATGCATGGGAATGAATTCCATGCTTGTTATGTTCAGTGAATACTTAGCTATATCCTTTATGTAAACATCCTACTCACAGTAATCCAGTAAGGACATAAGGTAGAGTCTGTTTATTTTAAGAGGTAAACCACTCAGGATTATACAGGAATTAGGATGTGCATGCAGATATGGAGGTTTCCGATGTGAGGAAACTACATGTTGTTCATTTCCCATTGCTTTTACTCTACAGTAAAATGCGGAGTATGTTCACCTAATTATAAATCAGTCTATGTTCCTGATTTACAGAAACACTTTAGTATATATAATCTAAATCAGGAGTTAAATGCTGTTGACTTCAGTAGGAGATGATTGTGTGCTAAATTTTAAGACTAGAAAAGTCATACACTTCTTCATAATAAATGCCTTATTATTTGAACACTTATTAAATGTGCCTGTCATAAATCAAAGGTGCTAGTTTCTCATAATCTGTAATACTTTGGACTGAAAATTTACATGCTGAGCATCCTGCTTCTTTCTATTTGGAATTTTTTGGCTAACACAATCACTTCTGGATGCAAATCTGTGGCATAAAGCCTTGATTACCAGTGGGTATGAATTCCAGAAGGGAAGCTTTGCTTTTCTCACACAACTGAAGGATCCAGAAGCCCATTTCATGTTGGAATTGCAGCAATCCCATGCAACCTTTGATTATATGGTTTTTGTCTGTTACTTATAAGGGACTTCAGCTTCCTTTGATGCACAAGATGGGGTTGGGTGAAGAAGCAAAGTGAGATCGGAGGTGCTTGTTTTGTATAACACCCCTACTTCATTTGTTGCAGAATCTAGTATCTGTATGATGAGTGAGGCAGGGGACAAAAAGGTTAAGGTACTCAAACCCTCTCCAGTATATCTAAACTTACTATCTTGCTGCTCTATCATTTCTATGTGCTGTGTGCTAGATGGTCATTGGCTGTCTAGCTACATTCTGTGAGGACCCACAGGTGTGTTTCTGCACTTGGCAGAGTGTGTGGTTGTGATTTGAAGTCATGTATCTCATCACGCTAAGTATTCTCAAAGATCAGCACTTGCGAGTCAAATCAAATGCCTATTATTTTAGGCTACTTTTTTTTTTTTCTTTCTTCCTTTATTTACATAAATTAGAAATCGTAATGGTTTCTAGTCCATTGAATCATGTTGCTGTCTCAGATTTTTGCCATAGAAAAGATGAAAAGCAATTTAAGAATTCTCTCTTCCAGACCAGCATTTGAAGGCTAAGTAGTCATTAAGGCAAATAGTGTAAAAGCTGAAAAAAAAAAAAGATAAATTTGGTGTTCCATCCATTTTGTACACTGAACAAAGTAAGGATAACATAGAAAAAATACAAATATTAACCAAAGTCATGACAATTAGTGAGTACTTACAATTAAAATACTGCAATTTGGTTTAATGTTGATATCTCTTTTGCAGATTGAAATGGGTTTTGATTCATTTAATTTAGGTTGTTAAATTTAGGCAGACCTGATCTGTTTGTAGAGGTGCTTAGGGGTACGTTGCAACTTCTATTGATGTACATAACACTTAATTTAGGCAAACTGCTTCATGACATAACTAAAATTTAGGCCCGGATCAGATATCCAAGCTAGGTGTAGTGCATACCGTCCATTGTTTTAGTAATATTCTGAAATGGAATTCACAAACATGGAAGACAGTATGACATGCATATAACATGCATGAACCAACACCAAATCCCACTTCCCAAAAACCACTCTCAACTCATATGAGATAGACTTAAGCAAAATAGAAAACTCCCGCTGCTTATATTTTCCCTACAGAGATCATTGTAAAGCGTGTTGGATTGAATATTTAATCACAAGATAAGAACTGTATTTGGAGTACTGTTCACAAGAGTGTTACCTAGTGACATCCATGGGGACCTTGTGTTTTAGCTTAAAGCACATACTTTTTTAAAAATATGTTTCAGAGGTTATAAGGGTAAATGTTTTGGAGGAAGTTCCTGAAAACACAGGTCCTGTAGGAATCATACCCTTAATCCATTGGCTTGATTCAGTTTTCATCACAATCAGTAAAATCCCACTGCCTTTGCTTGGCTTTAGATTAGACCTCAAGGGTCACGAATGGGTTGAACTAAGCAGTGGAGCAGATGCGAGCTTCCTCAGCTTGCAGACCTTTCTACCAGTTTGCTGTTCAGACTTATTAGCATCTGAATCTCAGGAGTACTTTCTGGAATATGCACCTGCAGAAACCATCATATGCAGCAAATGTGTAAATTATTGTCTTAAATCTCAAAGCTTATACTTTTAAAATAGGCAACAGTAACTTTTCTGTTAGGGAACTGGGTACTATGTTCATACATACCTCTAAGCTTGAAGACCTCTTTTGTGGGGTGTTTATGAACTCCTTATTCAGTTGTCATACTATAGTTTAATTAAGCAATACGCTACTTAAACTGCAGTCAGCCACTATGGCCAGAGTACTTTTCCTCTGACCACCGTGGAGAGGTGGCTGTTCTAATTTCATTTGCTCAAATTAATGTGTTAACTCCCTCTGAGGAGGTAAGTATTGTGTCACAGCTTGAGGCAGGACCTCTGCACATGAATCCTTTTAGTTCATAGCAGGGTTCAGGCATGCAAATGTTGACATTTTGAAATTGTTTCCCCAGTAGGTCAAATTAGTATTAGTGGCTACAAAAAGAAAACACATCTACCCTGATGCCTCTCATAATTAGACTAGCTACAAATAAACCCAAGGGTTTGTCATTATATTAGAACCCATGTCAACTGCTGCTGGAATTACATTTGTTTAAGCAAAAAATGAAATAAAGCAAATACTTTATCTTGAATATTTATTTGAAAGTACAGGAAGCAGGGTTTGATAAAGCAGTGCATTGGTTGTAAGCTGACTGTTAATACTCCACTGAGGCTCAGGGTTCACTGGCTTCAAGACTGTGAGATATCCATTCTTGAAGACTTTCCTATATGCATATATCTGTAGGAAACCTCTTTATCATCAGGACAAGGAGTCATTTCCCCAGCTATTTGAGAAGTATGAATGTAGTCTGCAACAGAATGTTATGATGCTGCTTTGTAATGTCTTTCTTTGGTATTACTTAGTTTTCAAACATTTTATATATATATACATGTTTATGAATTATAAACATGTAGAAACTTTATAGTGATGTTAGTTTATTCCAGATTTAATCAAAATCCCGTTAGATGGTAAGTTTTAGAGACACACTTACTACACTTTAAGTTATATCCACATCTGCTGTAAATTAATTTGGGTTTACTAGAAGCAATAGAGCAATAGAGTTATACCAATCTATATCAACTGAAACTGGGCTCTTGTTGCTTTAATTTGGAAACACTGAATTGGTGTCCTGTTCAATTTTAGGTGAATTGCAACTTTAAAATATTTTTTTGTTTGTTTTATTTATTTATATTTTTTTTAATCTCTGGAGTATACCATTAACCTCAATGTGTTAGTGTGTTAACATCTAGGAAAAATGTGAGTTCGCCTTTAACTTTCAGTAGGGGTTTTGCGTGAATGTTCCTCATCTGTCAACAGTGACTCATGGTATCTTGAATCAATGTGGGCATTTGGAAGCCGGTGTGGCAGTTGACATACATATACACTTGAATATTGCACCCAAAGGAGCATTCTTTTGAAGGAAAATTAGCAGAGTAACCAGCAGAGCTGCTGAGAATGAATAATATCATTTGGTCTGGAAGGGTAAGTGGAAAGTGCCCTGCCTTTTCCCCCAGAACATTCCAATTTTTAATGTGTCCTTTACATAAACCAAGCTTACACTGGAGCTGCACAACCTGTGCAAGCAACTCATTAAACTCATTGTGTAGGCAAGGCAATTTTGTGCCAATGGAGAATGTTTCCAGAATTCAGGTGAAACTTGTCCTGTTTTAAATCACTCAAAGTGCAAAGAATTGTAGAGTGTGAAACAATGAACTAAATTAGAATTTGCAGTACATTTTTCAGAAATTGTAACATTTTGATAATTCTTATTTTATACAATAAAGAAAAGAAGACAAACCCTGCTTTCTATTTCAGTGTGCATGGGCCATTTCATGAATACCTTTAGTCTACAAGTCATCCTCCAAAGGCTTCTATTCTGACAGGGGCACAAACTAAATGATATGAAAGTGATCTCTGATCTCTGTCTTGGTAAGAAAAGTGCAGTTTTTGTGGCTTGAGCAAAAAATTATATACTGATTCTCATTGATATTCCACTGGAGCCTCAGAATCATAAAGCTTTCATTATTTCTCTTCCCTGATGCACAATTCCACTGAAATTTATTCCTGATGCTAATGGTGAGGATAATGATGCTATTGTGTTGATACGATTAATAAACTATCATTTATTGAGATTGACAGGACACCTAGGATCAGTGGTGTGGACTAGACATCCTTTGTGCTAATACAAAGTGAGAGGAAAAGAATAAATAAATTAACTGGGAAAAGAGTAATTCTTAGCATGGTAGGCAGTCACTCCAGCTTTCCCTCCTCCCTTCGCAGTTAATTTAGTTGAACAAAATATTGCTTGTTTTTGTTACTTTCAGAACAGCATTTTCACTTTTTTCAATTGTAATTTGCATGCATGTCACCTCCCTTATTCATATTTGCTGCAGAAGGAGGAAATGTGGCTGGACATGCTGCAGTTCGGCCATTTCAGCTGATAGCATCCACCATGAACTTGCTGAGTTGGTTCAGGTGTGACTGGCCAAGTGTGCTTGGTGCCAAAACATCCTGAAGTTACTTTCTGTTATCTTTGAATCCTCTTCTTAGGCTGCTCTAAATAGACCCCGCTGCACTAGGTGATTTGGTATTCAAACAAATCCAACTATATTTACATTGACATGTCTTTAAGCAAATGAACTTTGTGCTCTGAGGTCAAGTACCACAAAGTTGTATCCAAATCTTGTCATTCATTAAGCCCAGTCAGACAGCAGGTGCTACCTTAGTGCTGATAATCCACTCACTTTCCCTCTTCCATCTCTACTGGAAATTGCTGATGGGTCTTTCTGGTGTTCACTTAAAAGATCAAATATTGACACATTATTTCAAAGCAAAAAGTATTTAGAAAGAATTAAGGGTTGAAATTCTGTTACAGAAGATGGATTCAATCAGTGTGAAATGATGCTGTTTGCAAATACTTCCACTCACCCAGGGAGGCCCCAAAGGCTTTGAGGAGAGGAGACAGTGGGGAGGATGATAGGTCAGGGAGGCCCCACTAGCAGCCACAGAGAGTGGTCGAGGTGAGAAGGGAGTGGCAGCAGTTATTTTGCAGAATTACATTTCATGTCTTGCATGTTCAATTTTCTTTTCAAGGCTCAAGTCATGGCTGCACATGTGACCAGGAGGGAAATAGCTGTTTTCAAACGCAGCCAAAGCAAACATATTGTATGGTGTTTCCATAATAGGGATTCTCCATAGCAGGAGAAGATAATAGGGTTAAGTCAATCAGATAGCAATCGTTCTCCAGAATACTCTCTTCAGTCTCCTACAATTTGAATTTCAGGAACTTTGTGAGCTAGAGGCTGTCTCTCTATACTTAATAGCCTTTTAAGGATTTATTTTTCTCTTGACCTTAACACTTTGCCCCATGAAACTATAAACACTTTTACCATTTAAAACATCCCATGTCAAAAATTTCCATGGCTTAACTGTGTGTTGTGTGTATTAAGACATTTTGGAGGTGATTTTAAAACTAGTTAACTTCACACTAGAATTTCTTGGTGTTTTCAGAGTTACAGTTCAAAGTTTGCTTTCATGTAATGAAATTTTAGGTAGAAACAGTTCTCCCAACCCCTTTGGAGTATGACCAGAATCCAGAAAATTAATGTAATATTATATTTAATGTTTATTTTCCATTTTCAACCTAGTGTTTAATTAGAAATTTCTTATTCTGCATTTGAGTGTTTATAATTTGTTTATATTTGTGTGTTAGCAATTACAGAAACATTGAAAACAGAACTAGTTTGGTTTGTGTAACCTGAAAGAAATGTAAAACTGATTAACAGAGCAGCATTAAGCATGAGATAATTCACTTTGAGTTGAAAAATGGTATTGGCGGCTTTGCTGGTATTTGATTATTAATTATGTTTATGACATTTAGACAGAAGGAAAGAACTACAAATTCCTCTCTGACATACAGAACCTAACCTAACAGATTGTAGGTATAACTGGAAACGTTTGATAAATAATGGTAACTAATTTGAAGTGATATTTAATCTAATAGACACTAAATATTTTCCACACATTGCAGAACCACAGCAATCAGATTATTTTATCCATGGTGTAACTATTGATTTTCATTAGGGTAAATTAAGAGCAAAATTAGGCATCATCACTTAGTCTATTTTGGCACTGATTTCTGTGCAAGGAGTGTCAGTGGTTAGAAGAAGTCCCTCTATTTTGCTGCAATTAAAGTGTATTAGTAGAGCTAATGTGTATCTGTATGTGAGCTACACAGACTGTTTAACTGCAGTCAGTGCTTTCAGCCACTTGCTGAAATTCATTCACACTCTCTCCTGTGGATTAAAAGACACAAGAACTATCGGAAGGGAGAAGGATGTAAATCTAAGCATGAATTTTACTCATCTGTTCTATTAATGTGAAAAGACAATTCCTCAAAAGTGCTGGCTATGTGATCAAAGTGAAGGGAAGATTCCACTCTGCAAAACCAAATTTTAACATGAAGAGTGTTGATAGCTATCTCTGAAATTGGAAATATAAGATCACTGATTTGTACCCATATAGCAAAAGCTGGACACAGTCCATCTAATCCAGATGCTCTATAAAATATAATGATTTACCTACAAGCAGAACTACACCAAAGTCTGTTTGCATCTTATTAATCACAACAATTTGAAGAGTTGTTACACAGATAGACATAAGAGTTTCATACATTAATTTTAAGCATAAAAAGACTTTTATTTGAAGCAGGTCAAATGCATTTTCCATCATAAATCTGTCCCTGAAGTTCTGAAAACTCAAGTACAGTTACTCTATTTCACAATTTTGCATGTTTCCAGAATTTAATAAATTTCCAGAGAAGCTTCCTAATGCTACAGCATGTATTAACTAATTCACCTTAGTAAATAATTTGTGCAGTTTTATGTTCTCAGGTCAGTAATTTAAAAAAAAAAAAAAAAAAAAAAAATTAAAAA
>JANIJG010006861.1:13914-29400 GCA_024611175.1 Megaceryle torquata | reverse complement strand
TTAAAAAAAAATAAAATCAAAAAAAAAAAAAAATTTAAACAAAAGGACTTGTTTCATTTCAGGCCAGATCTACCTTTGCTGGATTTTTTCATACATCACAGTATTTTAGTCTGTAGTGAGACACTCTGTCTTGCAGCCTTTATACCAGTGAGAGAGTTCACACCCTCACTCACTGATGGCTGACCCATTGCAGGTTACCCTCAGTCTCACACTGTCTCAAATTTGACATCTAAATCCTTCATGGACCTACCTCGTAAGTCTTGCCAAGAGCCATTGGTAACTTGGTTGTCAAATACCAAAGTCACACTTGAAAATAGAACCATTGGGCTTTTTGAAAATTTCCCCTGATATTCTGAATAAACTTTTCACTTCATATTTATTAATTCTTTTAAATGAGCTCACTTGTTTTTGAAGTACATTGTTTTGGTACCTGAAACCAAGATTCCTTTAAGAGTTACAAAATACTTCAATACTTTTTGCCCTGAAAAAGATATACAATTGTAGTCAGAAGCAATTTTTTTATCATAACTGCATCTCCATTAAACCTATTGTTACAACAGTAGTGTTACTTTTGATCCCTAATTGTCTACGGTATGTGTATTGTAACAACACTGACTGGTTTTTGGACTTTCAGGTTCAGTTGTTAGGAATTTAGGATCAAGGACAGTGTTGTTAAGGGATGAATGAAAAAAAAATTGAGCTGTTCTTCTCAATAGGCCAGCTTTTCAGAAAGGAATTTTCAATAATATCATTGTATTGTAAGTAGTTTGTTCCTCAATAGTACCCAAATGTCTTAACAGGTTTTGATGTTACTTGGACTATTTTATTTCCACCTGTGAATTTGTAATTTTTTTTTTTTTTTTCCAGTAATAATGATTCTTTGGAAGGGGAAATTACTTTAAAAATAAATAAATAATTAGACCTAAAACTACTCAGATTGTACTTGTGCAAAAACCATCATGTAGACATTTTGTCTTTGCATTGTGTATATCTGATTTTCGTTCATTCTCATGGTTATGAAAAATACCCCTGAGCTAACTCTAAGGTAGTTTGCCTGCTTAACCTGCTGAACACCCCAGTCATTCAACAAGCAGCTTTATCAAGGCACAATCAGATGAAGAGCAAATCAGTTAATCTTTTCTGGCCTCCTAGACAGCATTGGTAGACACTATAAGTACGTGAGCAAGTTTCAAGCTAGCTCACATGGGTTTACACTGCAGCATGGTCAATATTTTGAGTAGGTATGTGTGCCTACATAGCAACAGTTCTTGTTTTGCTATTGCTCTGGGAGAAAAAGTTTGTGAATTGGAAATATATATCTTGCTTTTCTGGGGAACAGCCAGTGAGTAAAAACTGTTCTCCATGCTGTACTTGGACCCAAATGTGGATAAGTCATGCAGGGGTTAGGTCATGACCGTCTCCCATGTCTTTCCCACTTGGCAAATGAAATACCTTACATTTGTGCCTTAGGAAAACAACTATCTGTGCTGTTAGTCATTGAAGAGGTGTTCATACCTCTGTGGTAAGACATTTAATGAGACAAGGATGGTACTGTTTATAGATAATACAGTCTCTGAAGTGACAATTACCCACAATTTCTCTTTCTTGATAACTGGTACTGGTTCTGCTCATGGAGGACAAACTTTCCAGTAGTATTATACAAATAAGTGAGAACTGATGAACTGCGAACTAGATCTGATAACTGAGTACTTTATGAATAGGATTTAGCTGGCTATCTACCTGCACAAGATCAGGTGGTGCAATTCTGGGTCATGCAGTGCCACAGGGAGCTAACCAAGATCACCAAGGATATATTACCCATGGTAGAGGGCTGAGTTAATATGCTAACAGTGCTTCTACTATTTGAGTTAGCAAACTTAGAAAACATTCTCATTAGCTCAGTATTTTGCCATATTATTTTGCCACCTTTTAGAAAACCTTGAGACTTACAGGTGTTGTCCTTAGCAGCTGAAGGCTCACTCGTACAATGCATCACTTCCAATATTTCTCCTGAGCATTCCTTATATCAGCAGAAACAGGAGGTAATAAAGATGTTACCTACTTGAATCTTAAGCCAGATAAATTTTCCCTTTGAGAGATAACTGCTTAGTAAAATGAGGTCCTGGTCTCTTTTTGACATCATATATTCCTGCCTGATATACAAAGAAATGCTATAGGTAATATTTATTGTCTGTGAGTCTGTAACAATGATGTGCTTAAATATGTGTGAAATAGAGTTAAACATGTGCCATGACCTTTCTTACAAAGCCAAATTCAAAATATAAGATGTTACAATCATTTTACAAATATATGAAATCAAGCTTTACAAGTCTTTGTTTAGCTCAGAGGTTAATATTTCTCATGTTTTGTAAGAAAAACTGAGCAATAAGGTTAATCTGGATTCACTTTCAGAGACAAAAAGGGCAAATAATGTAAATAGTAAAGGGAAAACAGGTTGGCTTAAAAATCTAAATGTTTTATGTCTTTGAAATATCATGTGACCCCTTCAATTATTCAAATCAAGAACACTTTAAGGGCTGTCATGTAGCTAAATAGCGCTGACATTAATGAGCTAAAATCTTCTCTCAGTTTTACAGTATAAAAAACATATGCATCAGTATTTTGAAGTCAAGGGAGTCCATTCTTATGCTGGTGCAACTGAAAAAAAACATTGGTGCAACATTCCTCCTTCCATGTATCTGGTTTTAATCAAACTATACTCATGGCCCTCAAGTTTTCTTTGCTGCAGTGGAAGGTAGGCAGGAGTGTTTCATTTAAAATGCTTGGTTTACATCATGAGTGCACTAAAAACTGTATATCTTGTCCTACCTATTTCTAACTGATAGATTGTAATGAAAACATAGTTCCCTGAACTAAATTTCTGAACTGCATGTTCTCTCAGGGGGAAAAAAAAAAAAAAAAAAAAAAAAAACAAAACAAAACAGCTTTTTCCCTCCTTCCAGTAGAGTTCAGTGAAACCAGGTGATTGGCAACTGTTATGATAAGGTAGATGAAGAGGATAAAAGCTAGGACTGATTGAACAGCTGTGAGAGGCTCTGTTCCAATTGTATTTTGATTACTGATAAGATAACCCTCCCTTTTCTCCCACTGATTTATCTCATTCAAATTACAATAACACCGAATTGCCATCAGCAACAAATGCTGTGTAGTTTCAAGTTTATCTGTCTCATAAAGTAGCAAAAATCTAAAGGTGCTGATTACAAAAGTTTTCATGTTACATTTCTAAAAATGGATAAATGACTTATTGCACTATGTGATCTAATACACTTTATAAACCTGTTTTTGTTTCATTTCAGATAAAACTGATCACTTTGTGATATTCCCAAGCAGCGTAATTCTACAATTATGTGAAAACACAAGCTTTTGAGGAAGGTTTTGATAATTTTTCTGTGTCGCTTTTTCTTCTGCTTCTAATATGAAAACAAAGGCTATTTGCTAAAAGTAATTTGTAAATATTGGAACAAAATTTACTACTAATAAAAGACTGATAGCCTGACTAGTAAAAGTAAAAGATGAAGCAAAATAAAGGTTTCTACATTATTTTAAAACCATTGTTTTAATGTTAGACAATGGATAAATTACCTGTCCTTTGTTTTAATTAATTATGTTGTGGACGATAGAATTATACTATAGACTGTTAGTGATAATCTTATTTTTTCTTAGAGTGGATGGCTGAACCATCCTCCTCACTATGGGCTGTGTCCTAGCATTCCACTGATCTCTGAGGTGCAGTTTAAAGTAATTGAGGTATACAGTCAAATCCCAGGGGGGGTGAGTGGGGATGGGAAGTTACCCTTCAAGCCATTGACCACATTGCTCAGCATTTGTCTTGGGATGGGGTCAAGCTCATCTTATTTCAGACACCTGACAAACACTCATCTGATGGTTCCTGTCACCTTTTATAAAATATGGAAATACCCCACTGAAATTTTCCCCTGTGTGCCTGGCAGCTATTGTCTCTTTCAGATGGGGAATGGAATCACAACAAATCTGGTGCCTTTTCCCTGCTTATATTCCTGGTTTTTTTCCAAATAAGCTGGCTAATGCCTTGCAGGAAGCTGTCTTGATATCCTGCCAGTCCCCTCCTTAACTGTTTCACAGGGGCAGACTTCACTATCTGCACTGAAAGCAATAAAGTGGGAAAGCTACAGGAGAGGTCAGAAGTTAAAATACCCACTTCTTTCATTGCACAGTAGAATTAGTAGTTTAGAATTCAGCAAATAATCAGTCATAAAGTAATGACTAATTTATACCTGGGATTATTTAGACACATATACATGCTGATATGCAGAACAGGCACAATATGCATCTGTGTAAGCAACAAACGCATGTGCAGACTTGTGGCCACCTGATACTCTGTAGCCAAAGTAAAAGCCTGGCAAGAAAAGAAGGAAATGTTCTAGCATGACATTGTGGGTGGGAGGCATTGCTCGCAATTCAGCAAAATCCCTGTTTGATGGCATAATACGCATTGACTCATCTTTTATCTACTGCTAGGAGATAGACAGTGAGATCTTATCATTGCTGGCGAAGGAATGAAGGTCGAGAATTTTATGCAACCAGCAACCCACTCATTTAATTCAACAGCATGTTATGATGAGCAGAACTGCCTGTATAATCCAACCACTCTGTGAAGTCACCAGTAACAGGACAGGGCCAGATCTGAATCCTAGTGAGGAAATGGGGAGACTTTTCTACTTATTTTTCTAGAAATTGATATTTGATCCTTATCAACAAAAATAATCTTATCTGGTATGTCATTGTGAAGTCTGTAACAGGAGTGCAGGCCAAAGCTCACAAATTTTCTAACTTCTTGCACAGACAAACTCCCTCTCAGTAAAAAGTTACTTTGCCTGGTGGTAGATAAATGAAAAATAAGATGGTTTTCTTTTTGTTATGTTCTTCTCTTGACAAACTCTGCTGAAGGAACACAGACATAAAACAAGGTTTACAGTGGAATACCAACCAGGGATAAAGCAAACCTCAGGATCTTCATCTTAGCTGTAGCTGTGGTTTTCTGGCTTATTCTTTAATGAAAATACCAAATACCAAATCTACATTCCTTGTGCATGCATATCTCCATGGAGTTCACTGCAGGAATTTGTCCCTCTGCATATACATACTATTAAGTTGCAATTCCATTACCAAATTAAATAACCATGTATTAAAAAGAAGGCAAGAGTTAGGGACTGTTTTTCTTCTGTAAATTTGCCAGCTTGGTCAGTCAAAGTGAATGTTCTGACACAAGTCAGACTGGATCAACAGAAACTTCAGTTAATAGAAGAAAGACCATGCAGAGTCTACAGAAAGGCACTTTGAAAAAAGTCAAATACTTCAAGGATAGACACTGTAAGAGTCAGGACTGTGAACTGAAGGTAGTTGAAGTGGTTAGTAGGAGAATCTGGCCCACAAACCTTGAGAAATTCAATGTCCAGCTGGTTTCAGTGATCATACAAATTAAAATTCATTATAAAATGATAGGTTTTTAAAATACAGTGCATTTCAAACCATTAGTTTTGATCACCTGCAACACTCTTAATAAATGTAGGAAGCAAGCATCAGTAACAAAAGCAATGAAGGCTTTATTAACTTCAAAATATCACCACCTATTCTAAAGCTACCTCATACACCATACTACAGTCATAACATGCAGTGGATAGCTCTATAGGGTACATTCATTCTTGTTCAAAACAACAAGCATGATTATAGCTGAGGATGTGTCAAAAGGAAATAAGAAAACACTCTCTGAGCAATTATAGAATAAATAGTATTTCACTGCAACAAATGATGGAGTAATGTTGCCATCTTTGCAATACAAATAATCAAAGCATAGAAGAAGTAAAATAAAATCTTTAAGTACAGGTAGCCATTACCTGACTGCACAGGTCATGTGCAGTCTACCAACCTTTAATAACAATAATAATAACAACAGCAACAAAATGGTAAAGAATTAGGGTATGCATAGTAGACAGTATTAATTTTATTGACTTATTGAAGGCATTCATTGTTTTTCTCATGTCATTGCAATGCAATCTTTATTGTAACTCTTAGTTTATATTATCACTGATCAGCCATGTACCTTGCCAGCATAACTGGTCAACATTTAACAGAATTGATGGATGTCAGTGCCCTTCTGGGAGCATGCCCTATCACTGCTATTTCTGTCATTCTCTCAGCTATAGTAATTGGCTGGATACTGTAAAGACACTGGATGGTAAAAAGTTTGAAAGTAATGAATGTGAGGAAGTGGACTACTTAATTTGTATTGATTGTGCAAATGCCATTGCTTTGCTCTTCAACAGCCCTTTCCAGAATGTCATATATTCATCACTGGAGGAACACATATAAATTGGAATAATTGGAATAAATAGCAGAAGAACAGCAGAGATTATTTAGGTTTTCACCTCTTAGTTATGATGTAACTCAACTCTAACTTAATTAGTAGTGAATGAGAATCATCAGCACCCTAAGGACATTTTTCTCCTCAACGTATATTCTCAACCTGATTCCTGGCAGGAAAAAAACTGGTTTCACATCACTTGAAATACACTGCTTGGAATATACTTAGGCCTAATTTTGGGGACAATTGACCCTGTAAATCTGGTCATCTCCTGCAAAAGCCAGTAATGGGGCAATACTGGATTAAACTGGATACTGGATTAAAATTCAGGAGAAGTGTTGTAGTGTTAGAAAATTTAGCTTTTAGTTTAACTTGAAATTGCATGTTCACAAAAAACCCCACCAGTGTTACCTTTAATGTTGCTGCATACTCTAAAGAGTCACATAAAAGAAAAAAAAAAATATTCACTTCACAGCTATACCTGATCCTTTTAAGTTATACTGTGGAGACATATGAACAGTGAAAATTATGATGTAATTTACTCTTGGCCATAATAAACCTTAGACTCCAATGTTATGATCTGGCATTTTTCATGAATATTAGAAAGAAAAGAAAACATCAATCACCATGTGTAGGTCTGAATATTTAAAACTCTGCATTAGCAAAATCATAACACGCTTATTTTAAACCAAGTAGCTGTGTGCCTAACTGATCTTCTTTCCATTTATGTCAGTTTTACATTTGCGTAACATTGACTTTAGCAGACACTTCTCTTTATGCCAAAGTCACAAAGGACAGAATCATACCTATGTGAGTTCAAACCAAGAAAGATGAAAAAATTACAAAGGTTTTTGACAGCTATATTATAAGAAAAATGATCAGATACAGATGACAGTAAAGCATTTCTAGCCAAGAGAGTTCTAAGACAAGTTAAGCAATCAATCATCTGCATCACTCACTATTCAGCGTGTCGACATTCAACATCTGAATCAGTCATTACAATGTAAAGAGAATTAGTAAAGTCTCTAACAAAATGCAAATAAGTGAACTGGAGGACAATACAGTCAAATTCTAGAACTTGGCAGGAAGCCAGAAGAATTATTTTGACAAGACTGCTTGGGGGGATTTGATGGCTTCTTCTTAGATTGAAAAAAAATAAAATAAAAATTGAGAACTTAAGTCTCAAGCAGTTCAAGTTTTAAAAACTTTCTGCAATATAAGTGTATAGTTATACATAACCAGAAAAAATGCCAAATAAGGAACAAGATATAGTGCATGTTCTGACACTTTGCTACATTGCTACACAAATTAACTCTTTCTGGTGCTAGTAAGAGTTTTTCCAAATAAGTGCAAAGACTACTGGGGCAAAGCTAACATAAATGGTATGCAACTCTTAGTGTTATTCTTCTTGAATATGTTGCCTACTAATTCTTGCCATTGTAGAATATCAGCCTGCTTCAAAATGCACCTGGTATAACTGAATTTGAAAAATACATTTAAGATCTGTGGGACTACTAAACTGCAGAAGCTGAAATTCTGTAAAACTGTAAGTACCACTATTATGTAGGTCCAAAAAAGCCCACCTAACATCATCCTTGTTTTGGTTAAAATAAAAGAAGGGCATTAAAAGACAAGGAAAATTAATTTAAAAAGGAAATTAAGCAGAAGCTTCTGTTTTAACAGCAGTTTTACCTTGATTTTTAGCAGCATAGGGGATGCTATCTTACTCACCAATTGGAGTGTTCTTAATGAAAACAAAAAACCTCATAGCAAGTAGCTGCACTTTTAGGTAAATCCTAGACATCTAGATATTTGGCAGCTGTTTTGTGAGGAGAGACACATGTACTTTGCTTGCACATATGGCAGAACTGACACAAACGTTAGATGCCTGAAGTTCTGGCCATGCCCTCTAGCCATCAGCCCTTGGATGGTGATGTATTCACTCTCTTTCTCATCTGTCCTTATGAGTGCAGGGTAAGGAGCTGCACTGGCATTGATGGAACTGCTTCTGCTGCTAAACCTGTGTGTTTGCCTCGATAGATCACAAGGTCGTGGCTTGAACCACATAGGATCTGTCATCACAGGGAAGGTTTCTTATTGATGACTTACTAGTGCAGACATGCCTTTAAATGATAAAGTTCATTTGGCTTTGGTCCCGATGTTACTGTAGATAGGCAGTAATAAAGAAAGAGTATTTTTATGGAAGTTTATACTAACATGGTCTATATTATTTAAGCAGTTTCAGGAACATGTGTATGTCTTCATTAATGTTTGTGAATAGCTAACAGGATTCTGTGGATCCTTGTACTTAAATCCTGTCCTGGCAAGTGCAATGACTTGGTGAGGAGCATGAGAACTATAAAATTGTTCTTGAGTTTAAAGGGAAGAAAAATTACCTTCTCTAGCTTTATTCTTGTGATGGATAAGTGCACAATTCCAAGTAAGGGAACAACATCCTGCCTGTGTCAGTAAGCTGGAAAGATAATAATACATGTAAGAATAGATTGTACATGTTATTTTATCTTGTCAACTAGTCATTGTTATCCACTTTCTAATAAATTGCAGATCTGTATGAAATAATTTTGGATGCTGGAATTAGAAGATCTCGTGTTTAGATGTGTTTTTTATCAGCTGGTCATTGTCTGGTTTATCCTTGTAAATGTCATTGATTGAAAAAAATTTAACTTTGTCCAACAGTTGATGAGTTACATGGATAGAATTTTACAACTTAAAGCCTCATACAGGTTTAATTTACTTCACTGTTGTTTTGACCTTTATATTAAGCTGAATCTTGAAATAAAACTTAAGTAATGAAATAAAAACTTTAATAAGCTCAGGTACCTAACACTTCCAATGGTTTCTACTCCATAAATTTAAATTCCTAAAATGAAATCTGTACAAGTCAAAATATAAGTTTGTGGTTTATTTGACCATATTAACCACTGAAGTATTATCTTTATCTTACAGAAATGTTGGAATCCAACAATATAATCAATTTCAATGGACTAGCTAACAGCTCCAGTTATCATACTTTCCTCTTGGATGAAGAACGCAGTCGGCTGTACGTTGGAGCAAAGGATCACATACTTTCTTTCAACCTGGTTAACATCAAGGAATATCAAAAGGTACTTTCATTTGTGTTTTGTACAATGTAACTATATACTTTTAATGTTACAGAGCTGTTATTACTAAGACTATGTTGGACACTATATAAATTATGTACTAAGTGTTTGGATGTCAGGAATAGTACTACAACAAAAAAAAAAAATCATTGACTCTATGATGAGAAATTTATAATGAGCCTATAACCTATGACTGTATAATTGACAATATTTTTTCAGACGGAAAAAGTGAATGATAAGTGAATAGTCCAGCTTTTTCCCAAACAGGAGATAACTTCATGTTTACTGCTAAAAAACTGAAATAACTATAACAGCAGTTTACACAAAAAGGCATTATTACTCTGTACTTGTTTGCAGATAAAAAGAAGCTGTTCTGGAGTATAAGTGTTGATTTCTGTCCTTTAACTCAGCAATTGTAGGCACTCCGCTTCTGCTGCTTTCAAACGAAAATAGATTCTATATTAATGAAAGAGTAATAGATCCATAAAATCTTACCATTCTTCATGAAGAGTATAATTTTCCAGAAAACATTTGTGACAAATTATAAGCCGAGGAAAAGTTCAGTGATGTTCTTTTGCTAGAGTCTAAATAAATAATTTAATTTTTCATTTATTTTAATAAAACAAAATGCTAAAAAGATAAGTAGTGGGATGGGGGGTTGATTTGTTATATTGAGTATTTTGATGGCACATTTTAAAATCCAGAGAGTACCCTTTTATGAGAGATATATTGCTTCAATACCCCAGGTTGTTGGTTTTTTGGGTTTTTTTTTTGTGTTCCTGACCTTTTGCCCGTTTGACTATTAGCTTCCTAAGATGATAGCAATAAATACCTTGTGTTTTCTGTTCAGAGGGAAGACAGGCTATTCATTTGTATTCTCTAAGGAAAAAGGATAAAAGGAAAACTGGGTATTTTCTTTTCTATTCTCTTTAGAGCAGCTATAAAGGAAACTAGCTATTTATTTGAATTCTCTGGGGGCTTGATAGCTTAATGCTTAAAACATCTGGAATAATTAAAGGAAAGAAGGTGTTTCCATTGCAGAAAACAGCTCTGTAGAATGATAGGAATTATATCTTACATACTTATGTATTCAGATACCTTTAGAACATTATTTGAAATTATATACAAATGTTGGTATATTAAATAAAGAATTGCTCTTGGTAATATGGAACTGAATGTTGGCAACAGACAAAGAGTAGAGTTGCAATTTAGACTTTAGATTTAAGAGTAGACAAAAGACTTAAAGAATTTTGGAATCTGTGTATTAAAGACATGGAAGAAACTTAAGTCAAAATTACATACAACCAGTTCTTCACTTGAGTTCAAAATTCACCAGTTGTTGCTTCCATCATGCAAAAAAGAACTAAGGTTTCTGTCTAAATGCTAATAGCAACACATGACACCAAAGGAGCACAACTCAAAAGCCAAACTTTCCAGTCTATTAAAACTAGTTCAATTTACCTGAGTTTTAAACTAAATTAGAGGAAAATACTGTACTGTGAGAATAAGGAAAAATAACATCTAGAAATGTATTTTATGGACTGGAATACTGAATATTAAATAATATAGAAATCTTTGCCCCAAACTTGAACTGGTTCTTTTGGGATATTTCAGAAGTTTGGTTAATGTTTTTAAACATAGTAAATTTAAATTTTTACATCTTTGCACATTTTAAGCTGAGAATAGAAACAGGAAGTAGAGAGAATCCTTTGAGGGAGAATGTGCTTATAAATTTCCAGACTTATTTTATAGATTTGAGATGTTTAATTTCTTTTTGGATTTCATTAAGTTTTAAGAAAATATTGAGTTTAAAAATGTGGTAGCAAACTGTATTTTCAAATGCCATATATAACATCTCCCTCAGCCTTTTCTGTCATCCATATTAATTTTTATCCTTTCTTTTTGAGTACTTTGCCTTTTCCTTTCTTTTATCAAACTATATTGAACACCAAAGCTGTAATCCAGACTTATGGCCATTCATATTGCATTATCTGAGGTTCCCAAATGAATAGCCTGGCATTTTATGGGAAGATCATGTTTTATTCTATATGTAATTCCTAAAAGCTTTAAAAAAAAAAAAAGAAAAGAAAAGAAAAACCCACCATGAATAATTGACTGTGAAGGTCTCTGGATTTTCTCTGTATGAGGTGAGATCCATTTTCTGCTAAGCAGACATTACAGTAAACCTAGTTTTGGGGTTACTTATGTTAGGGTAGCTCTACAGGAATAGCATAAACATTTCTGTTTTGATGGTGTGATACTTTTCAAATACCATGACTTCTTTTTTATTATTTAATTAACTAAACCTAGGAAAATAGCGAGCTGGTAGATACAATGAAGAAGCAAACACCTCATTTCTGATGCTGTAATTCTAACATGAGAAAGCATTTCACATAGATCCAATTTATTGGTAATAAGTATCTGCAATTTTTTGCTCTTAGTCTCCATGCCATTACATCAGATTTGAAACCGTGAAAGAACACGGACTTAATGGAGAGTCATCCCTCTTATCATTAGTATTAAAGATTCACTGCTGAGATTCACAATACTGACTATATTTAAAGATTGTTTTACTGTCATTCTTATCATTCCTATTTGCTTCGATCACTTCACTTCTCTGTCATCAAATTTTATGGAATAAACAAGGAAAAGAATGAAGAAAAAAGAAACTGCGTAAAGACACTGTAGCATTTTGTTTGCAATTTGTGATTATTGAAGCATGAAATAACATGACGTGATTTTACTTCTGTATCTTTAGATTGTTTGGCCTGTATCTCATTCCCGAAGGGATGAGTGCAAGTGGGCTGGAAAAGATATCCTGGTAAGTACAAATCTTTTTTGATTTTTTTTTTCTTTTATAAAACATTGTAAATATTTTAGTATGTCTGGTTGTGTTAATTCTTAAAGTATTTTTCCTCCTCTGTAAGGTCACACATCTGATCATAATTTCAGTCTTCAGTTATCTCAACCATCTTATTCAAAATAATGAAATTTTGTCTTCATGACCAAGGGTTTACCTTTATAACTGGAAATCATGCAAATTAAATAGAATTTGTCTCTCCAGGAAAAAAAAAAGTCAGTGGGAAAGAGAAGGGAGGAGAAACATCAGAATACAAAATATTATCCATTTTATACTCTTTTCCTGACCTCAGAGTACATAATATTTTGAACTATTTTTGTCCTGCTCCTAGTCCCAGTCCTACAGTGAGTTCCAAGAAGTGCTTTCTCTTTGTGGCATCTCACTGGAGTCAGTGGGTTTCCCTGAGCTCTTTCCTGAATGGAGTTCATAGGAAGATTGAGGTCAAAGTGGTTTTAACATTTTACATTAGTTTTGGTGCCTCAGGAAAGACACTGTTACGTTAGGCCTAATTTTCTGGACATTTTCACTTATTCCAGTGTATATCTTATTGCCTATATTTATGAGGTAGGAGAGACATAGTCAGTAGCCCCCAAATAACAATCATTCCACACTGATAATAACTGTCTTCTTTATAAGAACAATATGGAAAATGGAAAGACAGGGCTGAAGAAGGGAAAAATACAATAAAAAATACATACATGCAATAAGCCAAACAAAAACTTGCATAGCATAGCCAAATGGGAAATCATTGTGGTTGCCAAGGTATAACTGCGAGTGGATCTTGGCCCCGTGTGTATATGCTATTGGCCTGATTTTCAGAGATGATTCTGTAAAATATTCATAATGCCAACCATATGTCTCTAGAGAGCTCCATTTGAATAATTTCCTAGGTCATAATAAAAATAGTTTCATCAGTTTTTACCTAGACCATAGAGGACAGTCATCTTCATAAAGAAACATTTGGGAACAGTAGAGGTGGATTAGAGAAAAACAAAAAATATGAGTGAAGGGAGAGCTGAAGTGACAGATACTTGGGCTACCTCATTACACAGAAATAATACATTTAAATTAATCCCTCTTCATGTTCACAAATAAATTTCGCGAGTACATTGCAAGGTGAGGACTAAAATATCTAAAATTCAAGGTTAAGAAAAAATAAGGTTAGTATTAAATGTCTGATCAAATTAACTAACCTTGCACATTGATCTTATACTAAGTAATATATTAGGGTTTTTTAATAGCTGGGGTTGAAATCTAGAAAATTGATAAGACACTCAGCACTTAGAATTAAAGTATACTTTTTATTTTTTATTATTTTAAGAAATTCACAATAGTAAGAAAGAGTATGTTTTATACATTGCACTAGGCTGATTGCAATCTGTTCTTTGTAAATAGATATACTATTATTCTGGAGTGAGCTGGGAAATTCAGATCCCCATCCTCTGACTATTAATGCTGTAACTGTTTTATTTACTCTGATTCCTATGATATTAGGGCAGCTACACCCACTGATCCTGAGTATATCTTGGTGTGTTCAGGTCATCATCTTTAAATATTTACAGCTATGTATTCTTGCCATAAAACAGTAGATTACAAAATATTTAATGTGACTGCTTTAGCTGTAATTACAGATAAAGATTATAGATTATTTATGAAACTTATTCCTCCCTCATTTATTCCTTAAAGCCATTGTCAATACCTTGGGAGTGTGAAATGTAAAGACCATAAAAATAAGTCAACAGACTCACATTAAAGGGAACAAGAGAAATACAGGACAAATAAAGTGGTATATAAAACATGCTTGATTTAATATTGCTTTCAGCATGGACCACTGCTAAGATACTAGATACTCTTCATTTGTGGTGGTTCAAAACTTTCTACATGACAGTCTATACTACTTCATCAAGGTCTTTTTAAAAAACTTTTTTTAATTATTGATCTCCAGGGGAGGTTAGTGCTGAAAATGCAAGTCCCCACTAATAGGCCAGGTGCACTGCAGCAGCTGCAGCGCGAGTATAACCCCGGCTCTGCCCCACTGCTAACCTCAGCTATGACCTCTGATATTTCCTCTCATAATTATGAGAGGTAATTTACTGTCATTTTCACTCCTTCCAAGGGATTCCTTATGCTGACGCTGTCAGTCATGCCATCTAGGCTCAGCAGGCTTGTAGCTCCAGACAGCCCACATGGGATTTGAGGAAAGCAGTTGACTTGAGCTGTACCTGCTTCCTTGATATCCCTTTGTTCCTTAAGCTGTCATTTTCATTTTTGTTTCTTAAAGTGCTTAGTATATGTTAATTAGTTAAGCTTTGTTCAGTGTACAGATAGGTAAACCTTTTAGAGTTTTCATATGGGTAAGCTGAGACGAGAGGCTGAAAGACTCCCCCGGGCTATACAATACTTACTTACAGCAGGACTTCTCTGATAGAAGTTCACTGCTACACTTTCCCACAAAGTATAATTTTTTTTCCAATAAAATAGTAATTACTGTCTCACATAAGTACTTAGTATTACAATACATTTCCGTTTCCTCAGTATAGAGTATTGCAAGCACCAAAGTAACATTGTTCATGAAAAATTAAAGACTATAAATAACAAATAAGATATTTGCTTACGTAATTAATCTAAATGAGCAATTCTGTGAGGATTTCTTGCTATTCTGGACTTCAGTTTCTCATTTGATCTATTCTGGTTGCTGTGAGTCCTGTGAATATTTCTCATGATTCCTGACCAGACCTTGGTTATGATCAAAGAAGACAAAGTCTCTACAGAATACTTCTCAGCTTTTATACTGAATTTATGCTACAGACATGCTGTTAGTCATATCCCTTACTAGTGAGCCTCAATATTTTGATTTTAAGACCTCACAGGCACCTGGGACCCAGCAGCAACACATGGCAACCTCTGCATTGCATATGGGTTAAATAATAGGTAACTGGAAAAAAAAAAGGGCTACAATTCCACTCTGACATTCCTGGGATGTCATAAACCAGCAAAGCAAAACTTGGGTGATTTACAAAAGTTACCAGAAACACTAGTCAGTTAGGCAGTTTTGCAGATAGGGATAGGGTAGGGATAGCTTCTTGTCTGGAAAGCTCATCTAGTCCTTAAACTATTAATTTAATATTACTTTAATATTAAAT
>JANIJG010006861.1:0-10216 GCA_024611175.1 Megaceryle torquata | reverse complement strand
CTTTTCCTTTTTCTTTTTCTTTTTCTTTTTTTTCCTTCTTTTTCTTTTTTTCTTTTTCTGATTGAGTGATGTGAGCTATGTTGGATCAAATAATCTATTCTATCTCTTGATCTATTTTTCCCTTGGGTAATTTCTTCCCAATTAACGTCTTCCAAAACTTTATGTTACTATACATGTATCATGAATATAAAGAACATTTAAAAAACCAACCAAACAAACAAACAAAAACCAACAAAACCGAAAAACATACAAACAAAAAAAAGAAAAACAATCTAACAAAAACCCCTAAAAATTGCTGAGCAAACTCTCATTTCAAGAATTTCACTTTGATGCCAAATTTTCACTGAGTGGGAATTTTAAGTTTGTGTCACTTAAGGTTTCTCTGTTCATCCTCTCTCTGTGGTGTCAAAATAGTTTAATACCCACACAGAAATTTCTGTATTCCCACAGTAAGGCATATATAACTTCATAGTCTAGCTTATAGAGTATGTTTATTTACAGGCACAGATATTGCTAAGCAACTGTCCCTTATAGCTGCAATAATCTTTTGCTTCCTTTCAACACTTCATGGTTTTACGTTCACTTTCAACACAGAATTTTTGAGCATATTTATCTTAGGTGGTTATGAGTGGAAGTCATTACAGGATATGCCTGTAATATGCTGAATAAAGGCAAGCTGACTGAGATGGAGTCTTAAGTGTTTTATGTGCCTATAACAGGCTTGACAACCTGTTTGTCTGAAATACTCCTCTCAATTAGCAGGTGTTGATACTATTCGGAAAGGTGGGGTGTAATCTGATTTCTCCAGGAGACAGGTGATTACCCCACCCAGATAGAAGAGATAGATGAGAGAGACTCTTCAGATCTAGACTGTGGTTGCAACTTAAATTGCTGCTGGGCTTGGTGAGACCGTTTGAGCTGAAACCCAACAATAATTGTTCATTTCTTTACTCATAAAGTCATGCCCAAAATGTGGGACAGGTTTCCTCTACAGCAAACCCAATTTTGTTTTAAAGTTATGGTCAGAAAAGAACTGGCTGCTTCTTGTCCTAAAGGCTTCCCAATGTTTTGTGTTATTCCTGAAATACTCTTCTGTTCCTTAAATAAATTCATTCTGTGCTGTAGCAAGTGTGCACTACTGAGAAAGATAATTCAAAATAAAGGAAGCTTGCTAACACCCATGGAGCAGCTTAATGTACAACAATCACACTATGGCTACAAAATCCTGAAAACCCAATTGTTTGCTGGACTGCATCCACAAAAGACTTTGTTTTGTTTTGTTCACTACATGTTAACCAGATGCACAAAAATATGAGGTGGTCATTAAATCAGGTATGTCGTTCTACAGCCTTTTCTTGGCATCCCTCTTGCTGTTCACAGATCCAGAATAATTATCTGCATCTGCTGCATGAAGATTTAAGGACTGGAAACATGTCTTGTAATATGAATATACCGAATGCAGAAAAAATTGAAGAAATTTTCCTTCCTAAGACCACTAGGTCAGATGGTTAGTGCTAACGAGAAAGATTTGAAGGCCTGATGTGTTTAGTCTGTGCAGGCAAGGGAGGCATCTTTAAAGCAAGGCTTCTAATGACTTCTAATGGTTTCTGGCTTACGACTGTTTTCGGAGTAGACCCAAGGGAGTATCACAACCTGATTTAGCTACCTCTATGCATATCCTAAGTGGTAAACTCTGAGCCAATTGACTAAGTACCAGTAGTGACTACCAGATTTGCAAGCAGGCAGGTAGACAGACAGGGAGACATTTTGTGTTTCACCCTTATGAACACAAAGGGAGAACCAGAGAAGCTTTCCATCTGCTGTGCAAGTGTGCTGACAGTACAACTGTTTGCTAAGATGGCATGCAGTTTTGTGGCTTGAAGGAATCAGGATATGTCTGCTTTTTTTTCCAGTGGTTTTTTTTTTTTATCATCTGCTTTGTTAGTTGTCTTCTTTTTTCTTGTCGTGATGCTTTAATGGTTTCAATTCATGCAGACACCCTGCAACTTGAGTAAATTACACATTTTAAATGTTCTCATGAACTCATCATATCAAAAAATCAGATAGATAACAGGTATAACTTAATTGGAAAGATAACTGGAAGTACAGTAAACTGTACTAGTCAACCAAAATGTTTTATCAGCCCTCATCAGCACCTTCAGCCTAAAATTTCTCAGGGCACATCTTGACAGCAGAGTAGAATCTATGTATGGAATTTATCAGTGGTTCCTCTGCAATGTTGGCAGTGATCACCATGCCTAATCATTTCTGACATCTCCAAAGGGGTCAAGTCTTCAAGATCATGATCCAACGTAAAGGCCTTCAGATTACGATCCAATATAAAGCCCAGTGAATCTGGGCATCTGTTAGCTTTTTCAGAGCTCTGAGGTGGGAAAACAAGTACAATTAGAATACAGTCCACAAAATAACATATATTTATAAAAGATACTAGGTTTTGGGGTTTTTTTTAACATAGGCATATTCTAGGTTTGTACTGGATTCATGCATGTGTGGTGCAATACACACTGCTTATAAGGCTTTAACTAATAGGGATAATCCTCAAGAACTAAGTTAATAGAAACCCCTTTCTGTAATACACACCCTGATACTTCAGCTGCTCACCTTCACTCAGCACTACAGACCTGCTGTTTTTTAGAGGGTAGGACTGCAAAACATTGATCCTGCTATTTGCGAGGTACAATAATGACAAAACAGAGATAGAAAAGATGTTATTGATCCCAACTGCAAGGGCTATACAGTAATAAATCATAGTCTGCAAATCTTTTCATGCCAGATAGCCTTCCCTACTCTAAAATAATGCACCTGCCTATACAGGTTCAGCTGGAATGTTATCTCATCAAATAGAGGTGCCAGGCATGATTTCCCCACCCACTAGAGCCTGTACGAAGCTTCTAGTACTCAGGGTCTTTCCCATTACTGCCAATGCATCACTTAGCACAATACATCACTTAGCTTTTTGACAGTGTTACCAACTTGCTTAGTCCCATAAAATAAAATTTTAAAAGACCATTGCATTTTAACAGGACTGGAATAATTTGCTTTGTTGCCTGCCTATTCTGGACCTGTTTAAGCAGATCAACCATATTTTATTAAGTGTTACTATAATACAAAGAGAGAGACAGTAAAAAAGAATAAATAATGTTGCTGCCTATTACAAAAACTTGCACACAAGCAGCAGGAGATGTGAAAGCATATGCTACGTAGAGCTCACCCTGAAGAAGACTTCTTTGCACATGCTTACTGACATGCTAAAGTAGCAGGATCTAGCTGAGAATTGATCATCTGTGTACATGGCATTCACATATACATTTATTACACTAACACTCGAGAAATATTTTCCTTTAAACAATGCTGCTGCATGCTGAAAAAGATACCTAGCCAATACAGACTGACCTGATTGCAGCTGACAGTAGCTCAGTATCAAAAGAGAGAAATTAAAAAGCTCCCTGATAAGTCCAGAACATCTTTCATCAGTGTGATAAATTTGAATTAGCAGCAATATTAGGGATCACTTATTCTCCACGGATATTCCTGACCTCGTCACTTGAGAATTCAACTAATTGGGCAGAAGAAGAAAAAATGGTAAACATATTAATTAAACTCGTGCATGAGACTTTATATGAAAACCATCCATCCATTTTGGTTTGAAAGACAGAACACATATTTATTTTGTTTGTCCAGCTGTTAGATGATCTCCTTGTCCAACCATTTTAGAAAAAACCTTCTAATATTTTAATCACTTGGCTATGTGGGAAGGCTGAAATAAAGGAAGAATGTATTACAGGGCCTGATCCTTATCTGGGTTAAATCATCAGAAAACTGTTGAAGCTAATGATACAGTAATGGAATATTGAGCCTTCTACTTATTGCCCTGCATAATCTGGCCATTTGCATTTACTGTAACATCTGAGAAGCAGTATGGGCATCCATGTTGGTTTTAAAAAAATGAAGCAGCATTCTTAAAATAAGGAGAAAAATCTGGATATGAGTTGGTCACTGGGACTTAACCTCTTACTTCCACTTAAAAAGGTGTCATTAAACTATTTGCTGCATCAGTAATACAGATTGAAAAATGTAAATTTCCATGCTTCTGCAGGAGAGATAATTACTGGAAACTCATAAAAAACACTTAAATTCTGTTTAAATTTTCATATACAGAGCAGATGTTTTGACAGATGGATGGACTTTATTTTTGTAACTGTCCGGGAAAAGTCTGCATAACACAGCCTAATCAGTGTTACATATCTGTAGTGTTTGTTTTTCAATCTTTCTGCATTTGGCTTCTCTGGTTTTGGTTGTAGACATTTTCCTTTTTTTCAGGCTAATCTCTTTCTGCATAAGCCCTTCGATCAATTTGATACATAAATATTAGACAACTCTTAAAAATAAATGTGTGCATTTGGTTAGTAAGTCAGACATATTGATCTTCATATAGTGGGTGCCCTTCTAGAAAACTTAATTAACACTTTATCACCTGCTCAAGACAGGACCTCTGCCCTTATGTACGGTATGTAACATTTGGAAACAAGATTTAGAGTTAAGATATGTATCCAGATACATTGGACCTCTTTAACTCACACTCTGAATGTAAGTGACAGTCAAATAATTTCTCAACTTGTTTCACAAGTAGGAGTTTAGTACAGTGAGGTTGATGCTTTGGGTGCATTACTGTAATATGGTGCAAATGGATTTAGCTACTTTCATTTTAATAAACCATCAGTGTGGATCTCAGGATCTGAACCCCATAACCTTCATCAGTTTAGAGGACACATAAACAACTATGACATACCTGAAGTAAAAAACCTTTTCCTCACTCAGGAATGCCTAGTAGACTTCTGGGGCACTGTTTTCTCCAGGTGGCCAAATGAACCTTTAACTACTGTACACAATGTAGAATGGTTTCAGCTGGATGTCCTTGTGTCTTTATAACTAATCTCAGGAATGCCTGTAGTGTCTGCTTGGGCTTTGATGAGGGATACAGTCCACTTTTTTTTACACCAAGAAACAAACTGGATTGTGCCCCATGTTTGGGATGCTTCAGCTACTGCAGATGGCAGAGCCAGGACAGGGCACAAGCCATTTCTTTCACCTTGCTTTGGAGGATATTTGCAGTCATGCCATCACATGACTGTTTGCAAAATAAGATCCAGCAGTTCCAGAGTAAAAATATAAAAAAGTAGCTATCTAAAGAAGTTGAAAGAGAGAGATAAAGACCTTGTAGGCTATGCTAAAGAGTCTCAGACATGATGTAGGGGCTTATCTGCTTGGATTTTAAGATAGAGGTAGTTCTGTATAAGGCCAAAGGCAGAGCCTACAGCACTTGGGGGAAACCTTATACCATTTATTGAAATATAAATTAAGATTAATTCTCTCCAGGGGTAGGCAAGATAAATGGATGGGAGTTTTGAGGACTGCAGTAACTCCCACATGATATACCTAATTTTCTCTTTGAATATCTGCCTCAATCATTCTGAACCATATGCAATCACTTAAGATTTTTGCTGTATTATGTATATATAAACTCAAGCTTTAGGGCATAAACCAGTGTATAGTTTTATATAGACAAGAGAAGTTTCTTAATATTAAGCTGCCCATTATAATAAACAGTATTATTGGATGGAACAACTTATAATGATTCACTATGGTGTTTCCAGTGCTCCTCTTCTTTAAGATTTATTTTCATAACCCATGCAAATATTACTTTCCTACCGACAGAGAACTTCATAAACATTGCATTCATTTTCATTCACATTATTAGGCTAAAAGTATTTTAAACTCCCATGCTACTGTGCTTTCACATAAGAAAGAAAAAGCTGGTTCTACCTTGAAAATAATTTTTTTAAGTCTAATTTTCTTCCTTCAGCTGTTTTACTTGACAAAGAACTATATCCAAAGGGTATAGATATGTCCAGAATATGTTCCCTTTAAACAACATCCCCTTCCTGGGGAAAGTGAAAATGGTTACAAAGGTGCTGGGGGGGGGGAGCACTGAACTCACATGTACACATGGTGTTTAAATTCCCTGACAATTTATTCCTTACAGCTTCTGGCTCTGGGTTACTTCCTTTTTCCTCTGGTGGATATTTTCACCCATCTGCTGTATTTTATTGAGACACTGTATATTTCTTTTGTTGTCTTTGTCTCCTTTCCAGTGCCTTCCCCTCTCAGATCATGTAGTAAAATGCCTCATTCTGTTGGCACAGATCTTCATGGTAACAATATAGCACTGGCCTGGGGGTCTGGCAAGGAGAGACACTGCTGCCAAGTGGGACAAGCCCAGTTGGAGATACCCAAATCATTTCAGGCCTCCAGCCAAGGGGGTTGGGGAGTCGCTTTGTAGTCGAGTTGACATAGCCACTGGTGTCGGGACCAGCAGAGCTGTCTGCCAGGTTTCACAACTGGCGGTGCCTGAATGCCATTGTAGGAGCCTTGCCATGAGGGCAGGAATGGAGACTGAAAATGAGAATCAGTCACCAAAGTCTCATGTAGTGGTGGGCCCAAATTGCATGCAATGCACACACACTTTCCCTAATCAGAATTTCTTCTTTGACATACATGTGTGCTGAGATTTAAAGTTAATGATTTGAAGCAAATCATTCAAAGCTGTTCATGTTGCTATAGTACAGATTTATGAGAAGCTTTTTCATCCCAGAACCTCATAAACCAGGAAACCCTAATATTCACCATCAGAAAGCAAACTCTTAGTAAGTTTAGAAGATCAAACACATAGGTGCAACATTTCCACACACAATACTGTACCTCTGCAGCTGTACTTGAGCACAATTAGACAAAGGAAGGAATCTGATTACTCTCCAATTGAAATCAATGTGCCTGTTGCTATTGTTCCAAGGAGAATAGCACTGTCTCCCTGTCAGGGCAGAAACTTCACTTTCAACTTCCTGAGTTGACAAGAGCTTAAATCAGAACTGTAACTTGACTTTGATGTCATTTATTGTGGCTTAATACCTTTTTTTTTTTTTTTTTTTTTTTTTTTTTAATCATGTAAAATATATAAAGAAACCTAATCTGTTATGGAGGTGTATGAGAATTTACTGAATTGACCTTAATGGTTCCTTTACGTAACTATTTAAAACAAGGAAGTCATAAGAGCAGTCTGAACTGGGCTAGGAACTTTAAATGTTACATAAATTTATTTGTCACAGTCAGTTATTGCTGTAGGTATTTACCTTCCCCATTGTTTAACTAGGTTATGCTTTTCTCAGACATCTATAGGAAAAAATATGTTGTACAAGGAATTAAGGAATTATTAAAAGCAGGGATAAAAAGGCCAAATCTGCTTTTGGAAATATATTATTAATCTGGAGTAACTTTATTGATATTAATACATTTACACTACTATCAATCCTGAACACTTGAAGCTAAAATATGGCTATGAATGAGTTAATTCCTCCCTCCCCCATCATAGCCTAATCTGGAATAATTCAGTGGAGCTGATGATAGAATGTTTCTTAATTTCCATCCACAGAAATCAAAGAAGATTCTGTGCCTAAACTGAGTGGGATTTTCCATCTCACTTTTATTAGCTATCTAATACCTTCTTGCTGTATATTGTAGATAAGCAGCTGAACAGTATTTAGTGAGTGCATATAGAGTCTCAAGTGGTGTGTTGGTGTAAATCAGAATAAGCTCCTCTGAAATCAGCACAGCCTTTTTTGATTCACACTGACCCTGGGTCTAGCCCATGTACTTACAGAATTTTGCAAAGGTATGTGTCCATTGGCCTCTAACATTTCATGTTCTTCAGGTAGGCAATTTTCAAAAGCTTTAATAAAGTGTAGTAGTAGACCACAAAGGGAATTTTTAAATCATGATGCATCAAACCAGACAAGGCAAAGAGCAGTCCTACTGAAATGGTGTTGTGATTAAATTTGGCCAGGTAACATTGTAAGTGAAATTTTTAATAACATGCAAATCATTGGTCAGTTTTAAATTATGTAGTATCAAAGTCAGATGCTTTCTGAAACACAGAATATCAGAATTTAAGAAAGTATCTATTTCCATTTTGTTAATTTTTAATGTTACGTGAATTTGCAACATTTGCCCTTTTTTACTTTTGCAGACATTGAATTATTAACACACTTTCATGGCTTTTCCATATTTCTTTTATTAAAATGAACAAAGGACAACAGCATTATGAAGAATATTGAAGCATACATTGTAATTTTGATGATTTATGACAAGTATTTGCTTAGTACTGTACCACTGTGACAGTGGAAAGCATACACATATAATAAATGTATGTTCATGTTTATACATGTGTTGGAAGAAGAATACGTATGCACCAGAAATTGTGTGGTTTTATTAAGAAAGGTCAAAATGGAAAGATTAAGAGAGACCTCTAGTAACATCCATCTCTAATTCTTTCAATTTCCTGTTGGATTACCTTAACTATGTTTTCTCTTCTATCTCAGTTGGAAGGATAACTTATCAGGAGTAAGCCAAGGACATAGTAAGATTCTGAATGCTCTTTTTAATGCATTGCATTATCCTGCTACTCAAATAAACAATAAAATTGGAAGTGCAATGTCATTTCAGTATAGTCCTTCATTCAAGGCAGGGAATCACTGATTTATCTGTGTAAGTTCATTGCTTTTCCCTGTGGTGGCCTAAGGCATGCCTCAAATTGCACATGCATTTTCCTGTCAGAGCCATTATTTTGTGCTTGGAAGTATCTGGTTCAATTAGCAAACAAGTTACAGAGACTGATGATGCTGATCAATGAGATTTCTATGGAGGTGGTAGCTCAGGTGGCATTTCCATGGGCACTGATCCACTTGGAGAGGTACAACTGAGTGCTCTACCATGAAAAGTCATCAAATATGCATTGAAAAATTTCCTTTATTTTAAAACCAAACTTTACTGGAAGTGGTTATTTTATTTCATTGTTCTTATTTTTCTCCTATTTGAAATGCATTATTTTTAGTTGTGACAGTAGATTGATTATTTCTTTTCATTGTTAGACCTGACTGAAATAAAAATCTTAAATAAACAGGAAAAGTTGACATCTTGACTATCAGGTTAGACATTTCCATTTTAGTAACATTACTAATAGCATTTTTATTAAAAAAAATCACAGATAATGTTTGTGCTGGAGACTGTTAATGTTCCTGTTAAGTTTTTAATTGCAAAGAACTAGAGTTACTCACGATGGATAATTAAGTAGAGAATATAAAGTCCAACTCTTGCAAAGCTTACATTCTAGGAACTGTCAATAATTACTTTAGAGTTTAACATATGTATCCATCTTTGTAAAACTGGCCCCTAAACACAGATGATGATGGTGAGGCAGCATACATATTATTGTTAGAAATATTATATCAATGATTTGTTTTTCATCAACTCCTTCCATCTGGCCCATCTTTCTTCTAATTGTTACTTAATTGAGTACAAGCAAACAGTTGGTCTATTTTTCTTCATTATTTCATTCTGACACATTTCTATAAATGGGTTTTCTCTTACAAACATGGCAATAGCATAAATTACAAAGATGAAGCGTGTCTGAAAGAAAACTTAGGATTTTTTTTATGTAATCTTTTCTTCAGGGGTGGATGCTTTACTAAATGGCAACCAAAGATATTAAAATGAGAACCTAAATCAGGCTATTAAATGCTTAGCAATAAACAAGATTATAAACAGCATGAAATGATCACACTTTTAAAATCTGTTCATTCAGCTATATATCCCTAACACTGAGAGCTCCCATTAGTCATAATCAGTGAATTAACTCTGTGAATGCATTTGTTTCTCCTGTTTCTTTGCAGAGAGAATGTGCTAATTTCATCAAGGTGCTTAAGACTTACAACCAAACCCACTTATATGCTTGTGGAACAGGGGCTTTTCATCCCGTCTGCACCTATATTGAAGTTGGAAGCCATCCTGAGGTAAACTACCTTAAAATGGTATTTTTCCTTTTCCTCTTTTTAATCTATATTGGTGTATAGCCATGATTTCTTCCTGCCAAAATGCCCTTTCACTAGTTTCTGTGGCTCGATGAGTGGATCTGGTAAGACCTGCTCCTGAATCATGTGCTGATGTGCTGGCTGATAAATTGCAGCATAATCTGTCCTTTTCTCCCCTACACAGTATCTTTTCCCCTAGGGATTTAAATAAATACAAGTAAGCCCATTCTACTTGGTTCATGAAGTTAAAAGCATTCTTTTTTTTTTTTTCTTTT
>JANIJG010006857.1:13319-46944 GCA_024611175.1 Megaceryle torquata | reverse complement strand
AGACTTGAGAGTACATTAAGATCCCTTACTTGATGAACAATAATCCACACCAGTCTCGCTCTTCCTCAAACTGGGATAACAGTGATCAGCTCTTGCCATTTTAGCTACTTAAACAAGCTTTTTAGTGCTTGGGTTTTTTTATAGAGGACAGGAGTCTATGTTTAAATAAAAATAAAGATCTTTCATAGACACTTTATCTTATCAACCACCTCCTCACCAGCCCATAGCACCCCATCTGCCCCTCTGTGCAGCTGTCCCCAACAGGCTACACCATTTCGCATCAACAGGTGAGGTAGAACTTGAACCCAAATCTTCACAGTGCATCACGTGTAAAGGAAAATAACCACGCAGTGATGTGTGCTGGGACCAGTCCCCCTGAGTCTAACATGGGGCTTGCAGGCGCTTCCCTCCCCTTGCAAGAGTCCTCCTGCCTTCCTCCGGCCGTGGCAGTCACAAGCAGCACTGGAGCAGACAGGACCAGGGTACTGTACCTGGCTCGGAGATAATCAGGCTCTGGTCAGAAGGCAGCAGGAGAAAATCCCTGCAAGTGTCCAGGTCCAAGCTAGGCAGGCTTTTCCTCCGGCAGAGCTCGGTGACAATGCGGACTGCCTTCTGACAACGGCTGCCATCCTTGGAACCACTCATCTCCCACACAGCATCCTCTGCTCTCCCCCTCTGCTCTCTAAGAAAGTCCAACTGGGAAAAGAGGGTTGGTTTGTTTTTAATCACGGAAACAGACTGACACCAGTACCACCCTCTGGCGTGGCAGGACCCAAGGGGACACCCTGTGCCAGGCAACGCTCCAGCCCCACAAACCCTCCTGAGAATGCAGAGCCGGGAGGCTCGGGTCAGCCCCCCGCTCACTGCAGCCCTGCCACTGCTCCTGGTGCCTTATTGCCTCTGAGATCAGAGATCTGTTTACTGCCAAGGCGTGTTCCAGGCAAAGAACCTCCTACCAAATTCAGTTTCTGCCCTCCGCTGCAGCCCAGATAATTCTTTTTAACCCTTTCATTGCCGGCCCTTCTCCGTTCTTCAGGTGCAGTTTCCAATCCCAGCCCTGGAGCAATTTTGAAAAAAAAAAAAAAAAAGTGAATATGGAAATTTTCCGGCTGAGGACGGCACAGGAGCAGACAAGAGAAACAAGAGCACTCCCATGAACCCCGCACAAACTACTTACAACTGCCAAAGGCAACACGGGAAAAGCAGCAGGTTTTATTGATTTGTTTGTACTGGTGCTGCCACAACAGGCTGCAGATGGCAACAGAGATGGAGAATGACATCGTATTCCGTAATTAGATTTTTATTTTATTTTATTTTCTGCAGTATTTTTTTTTTTTTTATTCCTATTGTAATTTGGCAGACAGGTCGTGCCACATGACAGAGAGACACTTTTGAACAGAGAATATATTTGACAGGCACGGGGAAAAGAAGCAATTGTATAACAGGCAATTAAAATTATGTACAGCAGAATGATTTCTTGCAGCTTCTGGAGCAGGGAAGCTACTGCAAATATAATGAGCATGCTGGAGAGCCAGGGCTGAAGCTCCACAGGTCTCTCAGCCCCACATCACAACAGAGCATGATTAGATTCCTGCCACTGTGTTTGTCTGTTAATTACTTGGTGAAGCACTTTGAGTTACCACACCATGGGAGTCCCAGGAGTTACTCAAGCATCCAACGCAGCACCAGGCATCCCTGGAGCACAGTTCCTCTAACAACCCTCCAGCCCAGCCACGCAGGCTCCTGCAAGGCAGCAAAGCTCTCAGCAGCTCTGTGTCTGAATTCCCAGCCTGGGAACCCCAGGATCTAGCCCAGGTACCTCTTGTGCTGCCTCCACCCTGACCAATTCTGCTGTCTTGGACCAGTCTGGGGGCCACGAGGGCTGTGCATTAGGGAACTGGTGTTTTCCCAGAGCTGCCTCACATCTCTCCCACAGGTCAGCATGGCCAAGGTACTTTTCCTTCTCTGGAGACTTTCAAGAGGTGTCTGGATGCATTTCTGAGGGATCTGCCCTAGCTTTGGTACTGATCTGGCAGGAGGGTTGGACTCAATCTTCAGAGGTCCCTTCCAACCCCTACCATTCTGTGATTCTGTGACGGTGCCTTTCCACCTCACTGCAGCTCTGCTGGGGCTGCCAGTCCCCACGCAGCAGGCAGCCCTGAGGTCCCTCTCCCTTCCTGGCTGAATAAACCATACTGTAAGTTCTCCAGCTCTTGGGTTCAGGAGTTGATCCCAACACAAAGTGCCTGGGCAGCATCCAAGGGCCATGTGTCAGCCACAGCGGCAAAGGCGTTGCTCTGACACCCCCGTGCAGCTGCACACAGGACCCCTTTGGCCACACCAGTCCTTCCTGCCTCCTTTCCCAGCCCAGTGTGTTTTGGACATTCTACCATTGCTAGCTGAGCACAAGCTTCTGTCCCAGTGCCCTCTCCAGTGGGGCAACCTCAATCAGGCAAAAGCAACCTACCTGCTAAGCACTTCTCCTCCCAAAAACTTCTGTTGCCAAGACAACATGAGTGAAATCTTTTATTAACACAGAAATATCCTACAACTGGTCACAAAGACACACTTCTAATTAGACACTACCACCTCCCGGTCAGCGTTCTAGGAACGTCTGCTGCAAAGAGGCTGAAGCGTACCTGCAGATTAGGAACTATTTCTGAAAGTATTTGCCACATGCAAGCAAACAGCAACATCGCCAGCTGCTTGCTGGCAGCACCTCAGCTTGCAAAGGTCTATGTTTACTGAGTAGAGGTTCCAGACTTTGCACGGCTGGAAGCTAAACCAGTAATTTGGCAGGAGCTCAAGCTCAGGCATCGTCTGCATTCCATTTATCGTAGAATCACATCAAATAGTTTGGGTTGCAAGGGACTTTAGATATCATCTCCCCCCACCGTAACCAGGGACACCTCCCACTAGAGCAGGTTGCTCAAAGCCCCATCCAACTTGACCTTGAACACTTCCAGGGATGGGGCATCCACAACCTCCCTGGGCAACCTGCGCCAGTGACTCACCAGCCTTACATGTAAGGAAGACATTCTTCACTTCTAAGTCTACCCTCTCTCAGTTTAAAGCCATCAGCCCTTGTCCTTTCAAAAAGTCTGTGCTCTTCTTCCCTATAGGTCCCTTGTAGTATCTACCCCACCTCGGTACCAGAAGGCTGCCCAGACGCCCCAGAGCCTTCCCTTCTCCAGGTTGAACAAAGCCAGCTCCCTCAGCCTGTCTTCACAGAAGAGGTGCTCCAGCCCCTCAATCATCTTTGTGGCCTCCTCTGGACTCATTTGAGCAGGTCCATGTCTCTCCTGTGCTGAGGACTCCAGAACTAAACACGGTACGTGTCAGATGATGCTTCATAAGAGCTGTCGGCAATCACCCCGTGCCTGCCAGCACTACTGCAGCAGTGGGTGCTGTCCCGACCACAGCCAGGCCAAGAGAGGAGCTGACCAGGACCTGGTGAGGTAGTAGAACCTCTTCTTTGCTCCTCCTCTCACTGCTTCCTCAGGGGCACCTGTGGCTCAGACTCCCCAAACCAAAATAATTGGCCCCTGGCCAATGATACCATCGCCACGTCTCCCCAGCACAGCTGATGGTTTTTACCTGAGCAACCAAAAATGACACCAAGAAAGGAATTCCTGGAATACATCAGTTGACTATTGCATTTGAAATCTGTAGTTACCTTAAAGAGATTTTGACAGGAAAAAACCAAACAAACAACAAGCCCAGCCAAACCTTTAGTAAAAGGTCAGTGTCCAATTGAGTGCTTGTAACACAGAAATCAATAATAAAATTCAATTATTAGGAAATAAGCTAATTTTATTTCAAAGGTAATACCAAGAACTTTTTACTTTTAAATCTAAAGTCACCTCAGGTCAATTGTGCACCTTCATTTACACATCAGAGCATACCAGGCTTGCTGGAGAGCAGCCTTTTTGCAGCCTGTCCCAGACTACATTTGTGCTTTGAGGCCAAATTTCTCCCGTAAGCCGCATTTCCCCCTTCCCTCTGAACAGCAGAGGCAAATTCCCCCACCTCATGCTGCCAGGGACCCAGGCAGAGCTGATGATCCCTGAAGGGGCTCAGCAGTTTTGTCTCACCCGCACCCACCCTGGCATTTTGGACTTTGTGTGTCTGACAAGCTTTCCCCTGCAGCTGCATTCGCATGGCATTTCGGAAAGCGGGGCGTGCTCTCCCCTCACATTTATCTTCTCCCCGGCCAGTGCCCTGATGTCACACTGAGAGGCAGAGCTAACAATTAAAGAGGAAAAGGCTGCATCAGTAGCTAGTCCAGAAGGGAGCTGAATAAACATCAAGGGAAAACCAGCTCAACAGACTTGGATTACACTGAGAAACGCGTTACATGCAACAAAGGAGCTCTCGAGTTGCCTTTGTAATGATCACTTCAGAGCAGATCACGAAACGAAGGAAAACACTGGCTGTAGTTTGCATCAGCTGGAGGAACTGCACGTACTGCTCACGACCTGAGACTGGAAGAGGTAAAATTCAGTGACCTGCGAGTGAGCAGATTCAGAAAGGATGGGAATTTTCCCCTCTCTAAAGCAGAAAACGAGCACCAAAGATGATTATTATTTGAGCACGAGGCAGTTTTGTAAGCACACGGCAACGGGACTAACGAGAGTACGTTCAATACCTGTCTAATTGTAGGCTATGTGTGTCTGCAGCCCGAGCGTGGCTGACTGTAGCTACAAGTTAGGTTTTTATTTGGTGTATCTGGTCACACCTCTGGGACCGTGCCCTACTAAGGTGGAATCACAAATACATTTGTCCAGCTGAGATAGAAGATGCTATTCGTTCAATCTGCATTAGGATCTATTTGAAGCTGGGGGTTTTATTATTTTTTTAATAACCACCAAGTCTGGAGAGGGAAAAACAGCATTTATTTATGCCAGTTCTAACTAATTGTATGACATTGTTTATTCTCCCAGCTAATACACTAATTGGAAACAGCTCAAAAATTACTCAGAGCTTCTTGCCAGGAAAAACGATGCTGATCTGGATCCTTTGGCAACATCCACGTGCCATCTGTGTATAAATGTAACATGTATTGCCATGGACCTTTACGTGCCCCTTTGAGCTGCAGCTCTCCTGTGGTGGCTGATGGTGTGCAAGCAGCGAGCAAAACCAGCATCCTAATCTCTGTGTGCACAGAGGGGAGGAGATTACCCTGCTTGTCATAATGGAGACAGAGCTTTAGGAATTCTCTTAAATCCAATCCTAGTAGCAGGAATTGAGCTCAAACTAACTTTAGGGAAAAAAAAAAAAAAAAAAGATATTTAAACAAGCTCTGTGCTGAGCATTAAATCTGTTGTGGACTGTGTAGTCCAACACTGCCAGCCAGCAGCTCCTGCCTCTGCCCCAGGAGCGTGTGGAGCAGCCAGAGCTTTGCATTTCTGCTGGTAACAGTACAGCAAAAAAAGAAGCACCTCCCATGGTAGAGAAGGTAGTCAGGCAGAGCTGTGTTTTCCCCAAAGAGAGATGATTTACGCTGTTTTGCACAAAAAGCACAAATTGCTCCTCTGGTCCTCTCCAGCAGAAACATTTGCCAGCACAAAGGTTTCCAGGACCCTGGTCCCTCATACTGCTTAGCAATAAAACTCACCAAGGTTTATTGCACAGAGAAATACTAGGAACATAAAGGAGATGTTGTTTCCCCACTCCCGAGTACCTGGTCTCTCCTGGCTGCACAGTGGCTGCTCATGCTCCACATAAGCTTTCTTGGGAGCAGTTATTCAACTCTAGACACACCTCTCCGTAAATATCCTGGCAACACAAGGAAGAAGGAAGGAAAAATAATCCTGAATTTGTAGCTTAAAGTGACAGCCCCCAGACTGCACAGCAAGCAGACACTGGGTTGTGACGTTTAAAGGCAAACAATTCACTCCCTCAGACAGTGCACGATGAACCTGCACACTGCTGTGGCAAGGGGTAAGCAAAACCTGTGGCAAGCTCCTGTCTGCAAGTGTCAGCAAGGTGCTGCTCTGTACTGCCAGCTTCACTGGTTTAATGGCAAGAAAGTGTGAGTTGGTGTCCCGAAAAGCACTGATTCCAAGAGGCATTGCAGCTGATTGAACAAAAAAATGGACACCAAAGACAAGACTTCTTTGAAGCTGAGTGCATCCAGGCAAGAAGCTTTCCAGGGGCAGGACTACCATCAGAAATTGTTTTCTGGTGATGGAACTTCTGAAATTTATTGACCTGGAATCTTTGCATATCCTCAAGGTGAACAGTCACGGCACGACTTGGCAGGGCTGGAAGCTTTAAAAAGCCATTTCTGCTCCAACAGCATCAGATGGCTGAGAGACATCAGATGAGATCGTATCAAAGAGCTGTGGTTGCGAGTGCTGCAGCTATCAGCCATGCCCAAAAGCCATTAGCTAAATAGCTTGAGGAACTCTGACCTTCCATTCCCCAAGCATCTGCCTTTAACACGAGGCCCAATCTCAATAAAATTAATGAAGTGAGAGCCCAGGGCCCATGCCAAGGTACCTGCCCGAGGACTTGGTTGCATCCAAGCCAAGGTGGCTGTGTGAGGCACAGTCCTGGTACGTGCGGTCCTGGTGACGCATGCTGCTCCAAAGGCCCATCAGCCTTGCCTCAGTTTGACAAGCTAAGGTTATTTAGAACCTACATTTCAGGAAGATTATGGCAGCAAATCCTGTTACCCGACTATGGTAGCGCCTCACAGGAATGAGTGTGAGGCTGGGACCTATTTCAGTCCCTCAGCCTGATTTATGAAGTTAGTCACTATCTCCCCCCAGGTCAAAATAATGTTTCTGCAATGCTTTGAAAACCTAAAATGTGGCTATTTCTGGTAGGCAGCTATTAGCAGGATTGAGCTGGCCTTTGCATAAATGTTAACGACAGATGTTAACACATCCGTCTTCTGAGGAGAGATGAAAAACTGCTGCTTTTAGGGTCTCGTTTCAACCCTCTGCGCCATGGACACTCTTATCTGTACCACTGCAAAATTTATTATAAAGAGACTGCACTTTCCTTCAAGGCCAATAAAATGCTGGTGTCAGAATCCAGAAGATGGGTTAAAATTTCCCTTCGGTAATGAAGTGCTAAAGATTCCCGAGGATTCTTTGCTCCCAATCACTCCTCAGTCACTGGCATTCAGGAAAGCAGAAGGAAGCCCTTTTAAGCACAATTACTGTAGTCTCCAGGTCTTCCCTGGTAGCATTAAGTGTTTCTAGAGCAGAAACACTTGGGCAGTGACTTCCACTGATGGCTTATGTGACATTTCAAGCCCATGTGCTCACACAGCTCTAGCAACCATGGCGGGGGGGTGTGTGTGCAATCTTTAGATTTGAAACAGCCCTGGACCACACCACATAAGGCTTTATCTCAGCACAGTTTTCATCAGGAAATATTTCTATCAGCTAGACCAGTGAGAGGGTTTTTATCCCCCCAGATTCTTTTACCCACCAGAGAGCTGGATAAAAAGCTGGGAAAATCCCACGTGTCTGCACAGCAGAGTAAGAAACTGAACACATCCATCTGCAACCACCTTTCTCCTACACTGGAGGCAAAAAACACCCAGCAGAGAGTGCAGGAGGTTGCACCCACAATCCTCCTCAGAATTAGCACAGGCTTTAAACCACAGCTGTGTTCAGGGAAACAGGAGGGAAAAAAAAAAAAGCAAAGCAGAATATATTTAATCTCAAGCTTTTGAAAGAAACAAGCTAAATTGATATCTGTAATGGAAAATAAGGAGTTATAAGCTGCTCCCCCCCTGCAGTGTGCTTACAAAGTATTTGCTGTATTCCAGGTATTTTTATCCCTCCCGGCGGAAATAGTAGTAATAAAAATAGCAGTATTTCTGTAACAGAGAAAACAAAAACAATGGTGCACAACTGTGCCTCTGAGAGAAAATGCTCTAGTGTTTTTATTTCAGGCGAAAATAAACATGTGAAAAGAAACCCAAGAGCTCTTTAACCGGCTCCATCAGCCTCCAGAGAGCAGCATGGAACCACAGGATCTGCTTTCCCCGTCCCACACCCCAAAGGACTCTCGTGGTCTTCTCTCAAACGGTGCTTCCCAGACAGCGACTGAGAGCTCCTCACCTGCCCTGCTCTGTGCTGTTCTGCCCATCCGAACTGAACCTCGAATCAGGCCTTTGGCCACTGTCTCCTTACACCTTTTCTCTCCTTCTGCCCCAGGCACCCCCCTGCCCTCAGAGACAATGTGTGGCTGGTGGTCCTGCTGCCAGGCCTGCCTGCAGTCCCAGCAAACCTTGGATGATGATGCCAAACCTCTTTCACAAGACCTGCAGCCAGCAAGCCAAGAGATTTTTTTTTTTTTTCTGGCTAAAACCATACAGATCTCCATCAAAGATCTCTGGTACAGGTGCAGTTTACCCTTAGAGCAGCCTCTGGAAGGATTGCTCCTGGAAGCCCAAAGCAGCATTTGCAATACTATTGGTAAAAAAGGAAAAGAAAAAAAAAAGGAAAATCCTTGCAAATAATGTGCAAATAATGTCCTTCCACAAGTGACAGTGGCCAGAAGAGTTAATGGCAGATGTGCTGACAATCATCTCAGTTCCCAAGGATCCTCATGGAGAAACATAACCAGCCTCATCTCTTACTCATGCAGGACACGGGTTGGTTTCTGGGGCACCTGCTTTCCCACAGCTGCACATCCCCCAGAAAGGGCAGCATCGCGTCCTGCAGTTTGGAATGAGGGTTCTTGCCAGCTGCCCATGGAAGAGCAGGAGAGCCATGCAACAGAAGAAAAGCAACAGGCTGCTCTCATAGGCCACCACCAGCACCTGAGGGCTCACCCGGAGGAACTGGCTGCAGGGGGGGAGGGGGAAGGATCGTGTTTGCCTCATTGCTGGGCGTTTGCTGCTCTTGTCAGCATCAAATCTCAAGGCCAGAAAGATTTCACTGGGTTGTTTGGTTTTTAAAATCTATTTACTGACTGATAACGCTATTTTCCAAGGTTCTAAAATGACAAGAGGCAAGGACACAGAGCCATTAGCACTGGCAAAAAGTTGTTTACTTAGGTCTGCTTAGATAATAGTCAAACATCCTGCCCAGTGCTGCTCTGTCATGGAACTGCCCTCCATTGTCACAGCAGAGTGCTGTCAAAGGCAACAACCCCAGTCACGGGCAGCCCAGCCGTGCAGAGGGCGATGGGACCAAAGCCTGCAGCACCCTGTCCCTGGGAGGTACATGCTCTAGGATGTCAGGGGACCCAGTCCCAGATGCTGTCTGGACTCTCACGACTGCCCTGCCAGAGCCCTCTTGGCACAGGTGACACTGCAAACGTCACCTCCACACATTACTGCTAGAGCTGGGGAACAAGAACGAACGTTGTTTAGTTTAAAGGAAGAAGCATCTCATCGAGTAAACAAGGGTACTGTTTACTAAATCTGCTAATTTTGATGAAGTTCTGTCAACTTCCACCACCTACAAATGTGGCCACCATAAATCACATCTCAGACAGGCGTTCAGAAATCCTTCTCCATGAAGCCAGTCACTGTGCTCATCACCCAGAGAGAGGGCTCCTTGCAAGTACAGAGTCAGAGTCTCCAGGATCAACAATAATATTATTGAATTACTTCCTACAGAATTTAGTTTTCAACAGCCAGCAGCAAATAAGATGGTCTGACACGTTTATGTTCTGCTCAGACACTAAAAGGATACCGGGTCTGTGTGTATCTGGAGGAGAATTAGATTCATTTTAATTGGGCAGAAGATTAAATGGGTTCGACATGTCCACGGTAACCCCGTGAGCCAGCAGCACGCTGAGTATCAGATCCCTTGCTATGGAAGGGAACTGAGAAACTGCCAAGTTAAAGATCATACTGTAGCTCTGGACACCAAGCTAGGGAAAGAAAACTTCCAAATAACAAAGTAGAGTATTGAATGCTGCCAGCACATTGGGATTAATCACGTTTTCCAGAGGGAAGGAGAACACTGCACAAGGGTGGCAAACCCAGAACATCCTGCAGCTTCAGCAGGAGACTCAGACCACACGCAGCTCTTCTACAGCCCCAGTCAGCTCTTCCTACTGAAGGAGTAAGTGAAAAGCCTCAGTATTACCAACTCTGGCACCACTTATCTTTCCAGCATTAAATACTAGTCTGTAACTCATTTGGGCTGGTTACAGCCCTTCCTTTCCATTAGATGCAGGGCCACAGAAAAAGAGACAACAAGGGCGCAAATCCACTCCACGGTCGTCATTAACACTCAGTGTTCCAGTAGAGCTGTGCCCGGGCTCAAAGCAGGCTGAGCACATCCACATGGCCTGACTGGGCACAAAACCCCGGGGCTGGAAGCAATGTCAGGCTCAGACCTCTCCCAGTCTCAACGCTTTGCTCAGCATCAACAACACACAAGCCCAAGAGATGGCATCAGATGCAGGGCCAGAGCACAGGTCTCCTGCCTCCAGTGATGCTCAGACCTTGCCTTTCAGGAGCACACAGGAGGCCTGTGGTCAGACAGTGGTTATTAGCTTGGTAACTTTCTCTGTTCATGAAAAGATCTCTGAGACAACAAAATCTGATTGATTAGCATGTCCTTCCAGAACAGACTTCAGCAGTGCAGACAGCACCCCGAGACTACGCTACATGCCTGATGCCGACAAAAAGCCCACAGCACTTTGCAGTTAGCACCAAGAGTGCTCAAAGCAATAGCCAGAGACAGGGGAATGAAGCTGATTATCATCCTCGTAGTTCCTGCTTGCTGCAAGCTTCTCCTGACTGCCACATGCCTTGCAGTCACAGAGATGAAGAGGAGGCAGGTCTCCAGCAGCAGCTGTTCTTCTGGCCTCGTCCCCAGCAGGCACGGTTGACGGATCTCCCCCTGGCAGGAGGCAGGGGGATTGCTGCTGCAGCCAGCTGTGCCCAGGCCAGTCAGTTCCAACTTTCCTTGTGCAACGTGACAGCATCGCCATCAGCTCTCTGCTCACATCTCCTGGCTGCAAGCAGAGCACTCCACTAAGGCTAAGGTGGGGAAAGCAACTCGAGTCCCCAGGTTATGGCATTCTACTGAAACATGAACACTGACCCAGCTCCCAGCACGCCACCCACACCTCACGCCCAGCAAGTGACGGGTCCTCATTGGCGACCTCTCACACCCCAGCATTCAAAACCATCCTTGCCTGAGAATTTCTTCCCGAGACACAACTATTTATTCGCTCAGAGACCAGCGCGTAGACGGCCGTGTTAAGAGCGCCATCTGGTGACACGTTCTGTGTAAGAGATTTGAAGGAATGAAAGGTTAATTTACAAATTCTTACCAGAATGATGCATGACTTACAGTTTGTCATCTCTGCTTTCATTCAGGGTGTGTATCCGACCTCAGAAGGCTGATGATTCATGGGCAGCTCTGTGCTTCCCAACACAATGCTGCAGCTCTCTAAATCGCACACACCCTCCCTGTTTTGTTGAGCTGATTAAACCTCAGATCAGCAGATAATCCATCTTCATTTAGAAAGCAGATTTCATCATCGAGCACGGTCCCTACAGCATGCTGTCAAAGAATTGTTGCTCCATCTTCATCCTTGGAAAATATGTGAAGGCCAGTAGAGCAGATAAACAACTTACCTTTGGGATTGCCTGGAGACACAACCTCCAAGAGAAAAACAGACTTCAGTTTGGCAATTTGCATCTTGACTGCAGGACAACTGCAAAACCACTGTTCAGATCCACGGCACGGACCCTGTAACAGCTGCAGAACTGCACCGAACACGTCACCAAACACAATTTCAAACGAATGGGGTTTTCAGCCACTTTCAGAGCTGACTCCTTCCTGATAGGAAAGTGAGCTGAAACGGATAGACACCACTACACAGATCCCAGTGTCACATTCACAGCTTGGGCACACCTTATTGGCATATCCCAGCCACATACTCTCTTGCAGTGGCAGAAATCGTTGAGAGACACAATTTCCAAGCACTTCTGGTTGCCAGAGCCATGACAGACAGCGTCCCTTGTCACCCACCAGCTACAAAATGTTTGCTGAGTAGGTCTTGTACCATGAAAAGCTTTTGTGTTTATCTCTGCTACGACACACGAGATAAAAAAAATGAAGATACTCTCAACGAGTCGGTTGCCCTACAGGTTTAGTCAAAGGAATGACTGCACCCAAGCAAGCCCTCAATGCTCTCTTGGGCTGGCTGGGCTCTGGCAGTGCAGGTGGGTCTGGTTCTCCAGGGCAGAGCAGGAGCTGAGCTGCATGTGCAGCAGCAAGCTCCTCCTGTGAGCTTGCGGGAAGTTGTGTGAATTTAGTGAAGTTAACAAAACCCTTTCCTAGAAGGCAGCTCTCTTCATGAGGCAGCTCTCTTAATGGAGCTTCTGTGATACTAAGCCACCACAAGCACTTAAAGAAAGAACAAAAAGAAATCTTCATGAGCTACAGCCTGAAGTTCAGAGTCCCTGATACAGAACAACAGACACACTTGGATCAGCTCCTTCACCAACTGCAAAGGTTACGGAAGTACAAACTTACCTTCAAGGTGGTTGGCATTCCAGGTTGCTAGACCTCTCTCATTGCTTGCAGAAAAATTATTCTGAGGTAATTTTAGCTTATGTGCTTGCTCGCTTTCCTTTCTTCTTGCAGCTCTGCCTGGTCAGCTAGAGCACAATTGCTGCTGATGCCTGGAAGGACCTGCAATCATTCAATCTGACTCTTGTTAAGAGAAACCAGACTAGTTCCTGCTTCGAGCTGTGGTTGAACTGGGCCACATCCCAAGATACGGAAGCTCAATTCTACCTTCAGTTCTGATACATTAAGTCACGGGACTGCTCCAGTAGCAACACCAGCACAAAAAATGGATTTATCAGGAGGAAGCAGCTCAAAGCATACCCGATGAACGGCAGTTAAGAGATGAATGAATGCAACAGCATTGCACGGGCACAGCTTTTTCACCAAGTCCAAAAAGTACTGATGATGTAGGAGCAAACTCCTCCTCCCTTACAAAGGCCACCAGCCTTACTTCCTAGCTCACAGTACTACCAAATCCACGAGAGGCAGACCAGCCAGCAGACCAGATTGCTCCCACTGGCATCACTCCCCTGTACTTGGGGATCACACCTTGCACACAAGCGCAGAGCCACACATTGTGTAGCCGCAGGGATCTGGTCCCTGATAGACCAAAAACCACATTTATCAAGCAGATGAACCCGCTGATCCTGGCTACGCATTCCCCACAGACTCATTTCCAACAGGTAAAATACATCAGCCACCATGCAGAGTATGACAGACAGATGGCAAATGAGGAGCATTACCCTGTGATGGTTCTAACGTTAAGGAGATCCAGGGCAATCAAGTTCAGCTCTCTTTTCATTTTCCCAGTGCTTACTGGGGGAGCAACACCTCGGAGCCATCCCCTCTGGACTGTTGTCAGGTCTGTGGGGCTTTTGGAAAGCATCCCAGCTCCAGGAGCTGCACAGCTCAGAACTGTCCAAGGCTGCACCAAACTTCAAGACAACAGCAGCACAAAAACCCTACAGAAAAGCTAAACCATTTCCATTTCATGTCCTGGGTACAGATAAAATCATGTTACGCAAGTGCAAAGTGGTGAAATCAAAGCATCTCCAACCCAAACTTTGAATCAAGTTTAGACTTCAGTATTTTCCGTCTCGGAACTGCGGATGCTGCAGCCTCTGGTGCTCAAACTTCAACTGTGGCAGTTAAAATTCCATCGAGGCACTTCCAACACTGCAAGTAGCAGAAAAGTCTCGTGCCAGACACGAACTAGTATCTAACGACCTAATGCAAATATGCAAAAAAGAAGCTCAAATTGAAAGAGTAATTTTTCTAATTTAATAGAAATAACCAAAACAAAATGGTTGTCAAACAATGTGTTAAACTGATCTAATACAACTTCTACAGCACATTCCAGAGCACTTAACAAGATATATTTACAAGCAGCTAATGTATTAAATAACCATGTAAAGAAAAAGGGTTGGTTTGTTGTTTGTTTGGGGTTTTTTTTATTACACACCAGCAAAAACCACAGGAACAGAACAATTAGAAACGGTAACCTTGTTTAAAAAAAAGTTAAATATGATTATTCAGGTAACACAATACCACAGGAACAGCACTTTTTTGGAAAAAGAATCATTAAAAGATGAACAAAGTTTACTATGTGCAAAAAAAAAGAACCAGTTCAATTATTGGAAGCAAGAATTAATTGAAGAAGCAAAGAATGCCAGAAATTTAACCCTTCCATGAGTACGTTTACATGTAAAACAGGCTGTCAAACTGCACAAATCCTTGTAGGTTTATATACATGTTTCATGGTGTTCTGACCCTAAGAAATCCCCCCATTTGCAGGCCCTTAGCAGACATGCACTGCTTTTTCTTCACCTCTGCAACAGGTTGAACTCCAAAAAGATTTTAGTACCTTTCCTTGTAGAAATCCAATAAATTCTAAAGAAAGCAGCCTTGAGCTGCAAGATCACTCCATAGAAAAGGCCCAAGCTGCATTTCATACATTTAATGGTCCACTTATAAGAAAGATAGCCCAATGAACTGCAATGTTTGAAAACCAATTCAGCTACTTTAGAAAGCATATAAAGTAGGATCCCCATAAGCAAACACGGGAAGTAGATGGAAGAGTTACTCTACATGAACTTTGAGAAAATAAAAGTAATAGCCATATCCAAAGATAGGATGCACATGTTCAATCTGAAATATGTCTCTGTAAACTGTGGCATAGAAATTTATTTTTATTTAAAAAAGTACCTCCGTTATTTACTCCAATGCCTACTTTTTAAAAAAATATGCAACTTTCCCCAATTTTTAAAATAAAATGCCACACTATATTGTCAATAAGTCCTGCACACTTTGTTTTTAAAAGCTAGACTTGGTGATAAGCATACAAACTTTCTTATAAAATCCCTATCCAAAGGAAAGGATTCCTTCCTCTCGTGCTAACAGGCAACAGACAAAGCAGTTTTATTGCTTTCTCTGAGGAACAGAGTAAGAAAACCAAGGAAAAGCCAACTTCCAGTACCTCATACACCGAGTTTTCAAATACTGTTGCCATTACCCAAACTTTTAGAGGCCGGTCAATAAACTAGGTTATACAACAGCATGATAAATTTGGGCTAATTTTAAGGGCTTCTGTTCCAGTGGCTTGCAGAAGTGTTTATAAAACATTCCAAAGATCCAGTGTTAAGGGTGCTGACACAAGTGTCACAAGTAATAGCAATGGTGACATTCCACACATACACAAAACCCTACCTCCCCTGTATTTAACAGAGCATTTCTGTTTTCAAAGCTTTGGGGAACTTCCTTTTTTTTTTTGGATAGTAACTCTGCCTTATGCTATAGGCCACTTAATTCCAGGGCACAGTTAAATAAGTTATTCAGCTGGTTAAAATATTCCTCACCTCTAGTAATTACATGGCAGAATACCTGCTGAGGTAATCGAGAAGTCCACGAGTAGCTTACTGAACACTTTCCATTCTTATTTCAAAAGCAAGTCGCCTTCTACTTCTTTGGATTAACTTAAAATTCAGGGTCATTTACAACAAAATTGAGACACAAATGGCCTTTTTTACCAGTGTCTTGAGAGCACATAGTTCCACCAAGTACGGGCGTGGCGTGGGAGCGCTGCAGTCTCGCAGGCGAAGGAGCCAGCACGTGGAGTGCACCCACCACAGCTTTCATCTGCCCTAAGTTTTGTTGCTGGAAGCTGTGCTCTAATTCCCAGGGTAAACACTGGCACACACATCACCTGGCACAGAAGGTGCTCGAGAGTAACACAGGGGCTTGTTAATACAAACCCTGTTAGATTGCTCAGGAGCAAGTTATGCAGTGTGGCACCAAAATGCTGTTTTGATTGAGCAAACCCCCTGCTAGTTCTGTGATGAACATTTACAGATTATAGGATCAGGAAATATATTAGCAGAGCTTTCCTTTCAGAGTTTTAAATAGAATTTAACTAATTTCACCACAATCATTGTTGCCTTGCGATTTCCAAAATGAACGGGGGGGGGAGCTGTTTTTCTTCTTTTATATATATATAAAAAAAGAAATGTTCAAGATTTCTTGCACACAAGTCAAAATTCCCTATCACACCACTGAGCACTGATGAGCTGAATGGAAGGACCAATTCCAGAAGTTCAGAGGTTACGTGCAAGAGCAGAGCTTGATCTCACATTGTGGCCAAAGCTTGGCATCACTTGTGGTTTGCAGGTCCATACAGGCTGCCCCTAGACTACAAAGTCTGACAATATTTCTGCCTTATCACTGGGAGTGAACCAATTGAAGAGGCCGTCCCAGAACCACTCCGGCATCTGCTCTGGGATCTGACACTCGGGGTCTGGGTGGAAAACAGGCGGTACCGTTCTTGCTGCCGCGCTGCAGCGTGGTCCTTCCCCACTCTGACCCAGCCTGGGACGCCACCACCTCGTCCTACGCTCCAGTTCAGGCAGTGGGTATCTGCAGTACTTGGATCCACGACTGGTGCCTGACAGAGCAAACAGTTATAAAGTTGAGGCCTGAAGGTTACAGAACCTAAAGTGCTTAAGCGCCGTAAGAATAGGACCCCAAATTGAAGAGAATTCACAAAAAATCTTATTTTCATGATAATTTTAATAATACTCCTTTGCAAAATGAAGCTGAGAAACTAGAAATGCATAAATAGGCAATACACAGAGCCATTACATGATCCCTCATTACTATCAGTGTCCTATTCACACATGTCATCCTTTCTACGGGCAAAGTTTTTGCTACTTGTCAATTTAATATGTTTAAGAAGAATTATTTTTCCTTTCACATACAAATTGGTAAAAAATTAATTTAAACTGGCACTATGTTAGTATCTGAGAAATTAAAAAGAAAAACCAAAACCCAGTTTGAGTTTTCAGTGTAACATTTGAGTCCTCTAAAGGAGTGAGCTTGGAGTTACAAATACCTTCAGTCCCCTCATTTAGTGTAAGGGAGGTATAGTCACAATGTACATATACTATGTTCTTATAAAAAGAAATCAAATCTTAAGTGATTTGTATTAAAATTACCTACCGAGACCATATCTCGGTTTGATACATTGTGCTAAAATATTTATCTTTACCATTATGGTAAAGTGTATACAATGCCACAGGAATTGCTCATGCTGAGTATACCAAAAGCCCAGTGATTTACCACAGAATTGCTGCATTCACACAAAATCTCGTGGCAAATTTAGTCCATCAACTTGACTTGATCCGATTACATGATTTCTTCATCTTACTTCGACAAGATCTCTACCAAGGCCAGAAATTACAGCTTATTTCTAGTACCGATTTCTGTCAGTAAGGAAACAACTGTTCAAACTGTAACAACTTTGCAAGGAGCTCATTTCTCACCAGAAATGCTGGAATGAAGGCAGTGTGCAACGGGAAGGCACTGCAGAGATGCCTGCCACAGGATTTAGAGAAACAGGGAAATTGTTCTGTTTTCAGTATTTGACCAGAAACCACTCAAAGCCAAAACCTGGCCCGTGCGAGTGTTTTGTTCAACGGATGGACAAGTAACCCCATCTCAACAGATTTATTCCAATCTTTCTAGACATTTTGCTCATAAGCTGCTTCTGAAGAAAATTCTGAGTAGTACTCTAATAAAAATAAGACAGAACCTCCAAATGAATGCAATGTTAGAAATAGCATATATTACAAATCTTTTCTTGATAGGAACAATTAATAAGAATACATATTAGCTTAAAAACAGTTCAGCAAATGTTGCTGATCTGCAAGAAATCTCAATTCACTATTTACAAATAAGACAAAGTGAATACAGAAAATTTTACACATTTGGTAATTAATAGGTTATTGTTTGCCGAGTGGTCTATCAGAAACTGATATTTAGGAAGACTGGAAAAACACCCCAACCAGTTATGACCTCTTCAAGTCTAGATTTTCAGTACAGAAAATTAGACAATGAATACTGGAGACAACATTCTGCCTCATTAGGGGGATCGGGGACGGATGACACAATGCTAAGACTTCTGCTATCAATGCCATTAAAATGTTCTGTGTACAGGATACGTAAGAAATACGCCTCATCCTATCGAGAAGAGACTGTTGCCACCAGTTTAGTCTTTCACCTGTCAAGAACTCACACTCCTGCACTTGCCAATTCAGAACAGTTTAATGATTTTTTTTTTTTCCTTTTGCTATACATAAAATGCAGTAAAGAAAGTCAAAATTTAGATAATTGGATCAACACAGATCAGTTATTCACAATACCACTTTAAATGAGATGATAAAAGCAATGTCCAACACGCACTAAGCTCACACCAAGAGGGGACTTCAAGAACACTGCAGTCCAGCACGAACCCAAGATACCATGACTGTACTGGTCCAGTCCCGCAGAACACTTTGCTAAGCAGTCTTGTCTGTACATGGAACATCTCTTATCAAACCAGCTTCTCTTCAACATTCATCCACCTCTATCTGTGAGACCAGGATAAGTGTGTCCCCTCCATCAGGAAAAAGAAAGAATATAGCAAATAATCAAGGAAAAAAAAAAAACCAAACAAACAAAACAAAAACACCACCAAAAATTTACAATACAGTTTTTTTTTCCCCTTTTGATGAGAATGCTTTTCTGTACAAGTGTTTTTTTGTAATCTAATACTGTTTAAAAAGCTATCAGCTTCTTCAAGATGGCCACCGTAGGCATGATAATATTCCAGGAACACTTAAATAACAGTTTTTTTACAATAAATTTTAGGTCCGTATCATTAGATTACTTTATATGCACTGGTCTCTCATCTGATTTTAGGCGTTTTCTACGTGGTTGTATAAAATCTTCATCGGAGTCCTCAGTTATTTCACCATCATCCTCTTCCTGCTCAAATTCAGGCAAAGGCTGGAAGGTCCTGTCTGGGTAGATCTCTGTAAGTTTATCTTCAAAGTATAATGCAACTGCCTTCCCTGCCTGCGCTACTTCTGAATCAGCCTGTAAATAAAAGAAGACAGGAATATTCACCTCTTGGAAATGCACATCCCTTCACCAAGTGTGCATGGTCTGAAACGCTTACCTTCAAATTAATCTCTTGTGTTTCTGCATAAACTTGAACAACTTTCATCATCTAAAAAGGATACCAGAGTCAAAAAAAATGAAATTATAATCCTTTCTAAAGTTATGAGATTGCATAGGATTGGATGACTAAAGTCAGCCATAACAGAACAGTTTGTTATGGACTACACCTCTTTAGTTCTCAAACTTTAGAGGAAGCAGGTTTAACACAGAGAGTGACATGAGGTAAATAAACCTTCAACAAAACACACAACGTCTGTACAAGTGTCTCCCAGTTATTTTCTAAACTGTGCTCTACTGGTGACTGCTTTCTTCATTATAAATGTGAGTTGCCTGGACATTACTGTGGAAAAGTCTCACTTCAGAAAGAAGTGCTCCATGACACTACTTTCCTGAGGGTCTTACCCCACCTTGGTTTCTCTTTTTTAAAAGCTTATGGCTTAGAGGCACCAGACACTATTATGAGAGGTCAGGGTGACTCATCTTTTGCCCTGAGCCAGCATTTCAAATAGTGAAACACACATCCATCAGTCTTTGCTCCCTTGTTTTACTCTCGTCCCTAAGAGCTGCAGCATGTTTTCCTCTACAGGAGATGCTTCGTTAGTTCCCTTGATTGAGAAGTTCACATAACTGCAACTTCTTCCACAGTGCTCATTAACCTCCACCTAATACAGAGACATAAGGGAGTCGGGGGGTGTCAAAGTCCCAAATGCTTGTGAGCATTTACAGCATTACATCATTAGCCCTGATTTTTACCAGTCCACTTGTGAAACAGTTGAGATTTTAATTGTAGATTTGCATGCTTCCTTCTATTTACTTCCTCGCAGGGCCAGAAATGCAGCCCAAACACTGTAAAACTCAGATTACATTTTACAGGAAAAAAACCCCTACTGTCTGGTTTTTGCATTTCTAAGGTCAGAAGAAAACCATCCCCTGCGATGCCTTCTCCCCAGGGCTCATCATCCTCACTTTAGGGCAGCTCAGAAATGAGCACACTCCCTGATCTTAGCTCCTTCCCCATTTCAGCACAACACTGTACTTTTGGGGTTTTGGATATTCAGAATATTTTTTTTTTTCCATTGCTCCACCTACTACTAACACTTATGTATTTTATCTCCCCAAGTCACGCTTCACATGGAAGGTGCAAATATTTCCTTCCCAGATGGGTTCATTGCAAAGTCAGTCAACTTTCCACACTCATCAGAAAAAAGACTCCGTACCAAAGTCATATACTGGTAACTGAGTTTATGAGAGCCCAGCTATCCATGAGCTAAAGCACTCGGTGTAATGCTATAATGAAGACAATGTGTTTCTGAATTCAGCTTGCATGAGGTACTAGAAGCATGCAGATAGAACTAGAATATTCTTCAGAAAGGCACTTTCCTCAGTAGAGGAAGTTTCCTCAGTAGAGGTCTACCACATTTCATGAGTGTAAGAACAATTATCTCTATAGCTTGAGACAGATTTAAAGACTGCTTTTGATTGTTCTTTATTACCACACTTCCCAAGCACTTCTACGATCTATTTGATGTACAGTAACAAGGTGACTCTGCTCCTCAGTCATATATCAATACCAGGGAGTTTAAAAGTTCCTTCTCTTGAAGCCTGATCTCCCCAATTAGCTAAAACTAAGAGGTAGTTCTGCAATCATTTTGTTTGGTTTTTAAGTGTCTGATTCAACATCTGCTCCATGAGCAGAAGTTAAGAGTGGAAACAGAGCCTTTAATTGGAGAAGCTGCACAACTGTGTAGAAATAAATCTTAATCTAAAAAAAAAAAATAATTAAAGAAAAAATTGCATACAGATTGGAAGTTAACATACTTCATTAAACCTTTCACAGTTCTTGAAGATCAACCGGACATCTGCTACAAAATCCTCAGGAGTTTGGTAGTGTTGGGAATGCTTCTTTTGCAGTTTCTTTTTCACCGTAGATAAATCCATTGGTTTCTTTATAATTTTATAGTAGTTTGGTATCTGTAAGAACCAAAGTGATTTATCACTACAGTGACTACATAATCGACAGCAGCAGTTGAATTTCTTTGGATAATCTCATCATGAATGAATGCTCAGCAAGCAACAACAACTTTCTTTCCTCAAACTGTTTTAAGCTCTTTCTAACCTTCAGTGTCTGTCATAGAACAACAATGCTTTTCAGTACAGTGACTTTTAACAGCTGAAAAAAGCAGAGTCAAAGCAGTTTCTTTTCTCCTTTTAGATAAAAGTTTATCATCATAAAAAAACCCAAAACCCCAAAACAAACAAAAAACCACCCCAAAACCAAAAAATCCAACTCTCTCCTAAAGCATTCTGAATTTCATGGGTATCCTGAGACATCCTCTTCCAATTCAACAACTACTAATGGAAAATATTTTTAAATCTCTGTGTTTGATACTGGGAGTAGAGCTTCTGCACAGAGAAGCTGCAGAATCAGCTTCTCTCTCAGAATCATGAAATACTGGATGACCAACATAACTTTCAGATTGGCCACGGGGGACATGCTTTGAGTAAAAGCAGTCAGTTCCTTCCCAAACTCAGCTCTAGATTTTTAGAGAGGTTATGCCAAAAATAAAAATCACAAAACTATTTTTTTCAGAATACTCACCGAGGCTGGGACTGGCTCTTGAAATTCAATGCTCAGCTCATGACAATACAGGTAAAGCAGGAGACGTTCACATTTCTTGCAAAGAAATAAAAAGCTTCACATTAAAAATTTTAATTTATCCTCAACCCAGAAGTTCATATCTCCCTATTTTCAGTAGGTTTCTACTTTAGTAGCTTAGTAGGAGAAACTTTAAATGTGATCCCCACAAGCTTGATTATAAAATGTAAAGTTCTTCAGAGGGCATTGTTGAGAGGGCAGAATATAACCCTGCTGTTCACACAGCAGAAACAGACTCCCTTTTTGCTTGCTTTCTTCTTAAACAAAAGCCTGGGGCTAAAGTCAAACACGAAGAGGCACGCTGGTGCACAGTCAAACAATTACAACTGCTTCTGTCCAACCACAGCTGCAAGTAGCAGGAAAGGACTGACTTGCAGAATTTCATTCTTTTCCCCACGAGACTGTCAAGGTCATTACACCTTCCACAAGAATGCACCTAAATACTTCTAGTACCTCTCACAGCATGAATTTAACACACCAAACTTACATAACTATTTTGAAGGTTGTATCAATGTTAAATGCAAAGAACTTTTAATTAAGAACACTGAAGAGATTAATGTGTATTAAAGGATGCATTTAAATACAGAATATGTGTTTACATTCAAGTTTTTGGTACTAGATGATTACAGTCTCAAGGTAATGGAGCACTCCCATGGTCACCATCACCTGGATGTGTGGTCACAAGAAAAAAGTTCATTATTCATTTTGGTGGGTGGTTTTTGGTTGCTGTGTTTGATGTATTTTGGGGGTTTTTTTGTGGTTTTTTGTTTGTTTGTTTTGTTTGGGTGGGGTTTTTGTTGTTGTTGGTGGTGTGTGGGAGGGTTTTGTTTGTGTTTTTTTTTGTTCCTTTGGGTTTTTTTTGTTTTGGTTTGGGTGGGGTTTTTGTTTGTTTGGTTTGATTTTGGGGGGGGGGGGGGGTTTTTTGTGCTGTTGTCACTGTTGTGGTTTTTTTTTTTCCAAAAGCCACAACTGTATTTAATTCACTGCAGCCACAGCAAAAACATCTTCATGAAACAGTGGGGGACAGCTAAATGTGAGAAAGCACTTTTTTTTTTTTTTCCAGGAAGCAAATTCCTACACATTTAAGACCTACCCTTTGGTCCACAGGACTCAGGCCTTGTGCCGTTTTCCCTTTCTTGCTGTGTTGTGAATTGTCACAATCATATTCTACTTCTGGTTTGCTCAGATCTCTGCAGAATGTACATATCCACTCTCCACTAAACAGAAAAACACAATTATTCCAGATATCCAGGGAATATCAGTGATGACTACATGACTACATCTCATCAGTGATAACTACAAAGATTTGTTTCATTAGCTCTTACAGATTCACATTGTACTGTAGTAAAGCCTTGGATATCTAAAGATAAGGAATAACCCTCAAGGCTCAAGATAATTCTGCCAGTCAAGGTCATTTTTCCTGCCCTCATGCTCCTCTCCCAACCTTTCTCATCATGACTTCAAAATGAACTTTACGTAACAGAATCACACTTTGAGAGAACCTATGTTTATCAGATAAACACTGACCAGTTACATGCAAAACAATTCAGGCAGGCCTTTGAAATGTGGTTTTTTACTGACAAGGAGTCAGCCAGAATGAGCTGCTGTTGAGGATCGAATACCAGTTTTGGTACCATGTGAAAAATCTACCATCTAAGTGAGATCACAGAGCTGTTCTCAGGAACCACCGCACTGTTTCTGGTACCTTGGAAAGCTGAGGAGTGTTGGTACATGACAAGTCAAGTGAAAGACCTTTGGGCACTTTTCACAGCATAACAGATCTCCTCCATTTTGGCATACAGCACACCAGTCTTCATTTGGGTCATCATCTTTGTTGTTGCCTTCTCCTCCAATTCTAGTTGATCGGTGCATTAGACTCCGCACTGGGGATTTTCCATTTACAAGGCTGTGTCCAGACTGTTTGCAACTTTCACTTAAATCTGCTGGTTCAGTTTTCACATGATTTTCAAGACTTCCTAAAGCGTCTAATTCACTTTCCAGATGCAAGTTAGTAGACAGTGGTGGTGTCAAGCTGCTCTCAGGACTGCTAAGCTGAAATGAAAGCAGCACGTAAAAATCAGAGTCAATTTTACAAGGGCATCTTTCTTCACATGTTGGAAGCCAAATGCCACCCACCAGTTAAGTGGTACTATACTCATTTCCCAAATCATTATCAAGACAGAATCATTGAATCGTTCTGGCTGGAAGAGACTGTCAAGATCAAGTCCAACTTTATTCCTAGCCCTACCAAAACCACCAAACCATGTCCCCAAGCAAAACTTGAGTAGTTCATCATAAGCCAGCAAGTTATCTTCCAAGTGCCATTGCCAGCTTATTGCCACCTCTGTCACAAACCCCCAGGAATTAGTTGTGCTACAAAACCAGACAGCTCAACGCTGTTGCCCATGTTTAAAGTTCAGACACACTGCCAGGGAGCAAAATATCTCTTGATCTTCAGGGTTGTTAACAGAATATGAGGCTTCAGAGTAAAATCACTTTATTCTTTTCAAGTTCTTAAACATGCTGCTAGGAAAACTGTAACATACTGTTACACAAACTAACTTTACCATGCAAGCACTCCTCCTGCCATCCTCTGTTTTTTCCTGTTTTACTGTTCCTGAGAAACTGCATATTTCTTCTTCTGTCCCTGGCTCTTGTTTGACTTTCACTTGGTCAGACTTGAAGTTAATGATCGTTTTCTCAGCAGTTCTGCCCGAGGAGCCACAGCTAGGAAGAAACCAGCATAAAAATAAGAGGAAAACTCATCAGAGCAAAGAAATTTAAGTGACCGTTTCCCGAACGAGTTCAAAGCTGAAACACGTCAGAACATTGACACGGTAGCTCAAGTTTACAAGCCAGCAGAGAATCATAGGGAAGAGGGGGGAGGGAATTAAATCTTCATGTAAGCATTCTTCCACTACTGGGTGACAATTACATCAAAGAACTATTGACCCATCACCAATTTAATTTTTTAACTCTTTGTGTCTTGATTTTCCAGCCTGACAGCATTAATGTAACATACCCACCTTCCTCTGCTACCTGTGCTGGAGGTACTAGGTGGCCTCACAGGAGTGTGGGAGTTGGACAAACCTGCAAAGAAGCAGTGTAGAAGTTGACTTGGTACAAATTTACATTCCGTAGTAAAATGAATGACCAGTGTTGGGTAACATCAGAAGGTAATATCAGAATATCCTAATTTAATAACTCAGACTCCTTTGATCAGAACAAAGGACTAGCACAACACATTAAATAATAAAAACAAAACCAAATAAAAACAACACAGACAACACTGTTTTTAGACTCCCAACAGTTATTTCACCTAATCCAAACACTGCTGTATCCCTCAGCCAATTATGTCCTCAAATTCGATCCACTGACATCCACCAACGAAGTCTAGAAAAGCAGATTCTGTATGTTTTGTGGACAGGTTGTAAGAAACATAATTTCCACTGCTGCAATCATTCATTCACAGACTCTTACAATAATCTCGTACAGAGAAGACTAAGAGAAATACATATTGAATGACTGCAATCAGCTTCTTAGAATAGAAACGGATACTTTCAACGTTTAAATAACTCCATATTGGGTATTGGTGACTTCATTTGTTCACGTGCATAACAAGGTCTATCATCAATTGGTGAGACTTAGAAAGATCTTGCTCAAATGACTGTTGGGTGTAAGTACTTCTGTGACTAAGCTATTCTATAAACTCACATCCCAAATTTCAGAATGGTTTAGCCAGTCATCATTTGGGGGCAGTAACTGAGCTACGTCCTCTGATGCACAAGGAAAAAGGATTGCAGTAACACAGGACAAAAATACAGTCTGTATGTATAGCTGGAATACTGAATTCATGTGTTGGCAGTTTGTTACCATAACGGTATTTCTGAAGGAGGGTAAAATTTTGATTTCCAGAAGAATTTCTTTCTGAGCAAAATAAATTTTAAACTAACAAACTGTCACTTTCCTGTGGCAGGAAACAGTAGGTAATTATTTTCAACTTAAATACTGAAAATCCCCATGACTTCCTAGAATCACTAGAAATCCCCATGACTTCCTAGAATCACTAGAAATCCCCATCACTTCCTAGAATCACTAGAAATTCCCATCACTTCCTAGAATCACTAGAAATTCCCATCACATTTACCTGATGACCCTGGAGACAGAGCTGAAGGTCCAGGGGAGGGATTCATGGTACTTGTAGGTTGTGGGGGTAGGTGGCTGCCTGTAATGTATCTACTTAGAAGGTTATCTAAATTATTTGAACCAGCATCTTCAAGCTACGAAAGAAAAAACAGAAGTCTGAATCAGAGACCTAACTGAATTTTCTCAATAGTTGCACATCTTTAGACTGTGATCAGTACCTTTGCTGAAATTGTTCACTAGCACTTCAAGAGTTCAGGACATCAGCAAACACTTCTATCAGTTTCTATCAGTCTTTCAGAACAGAAACCCACAACCAAAAACTTAAAGTAAGTTGGTTTTGGGTTTGGTTCCCCCCCCCTCCCTAAAGCTTCCAAGTATCTGAATTCTTCCAGTATGGCCATGGGTTGCACTTACTCTAGGTCACTCCAAGATTTTTGGTTCAGTGTGTTAGTCATACAAACTGTGTTAGTCATATGAGCTACCAGATTACTGATGTTGCAAGAGTTATTCCAAAATTAAGGTATCAAGAGAAATCAGGAAGTTATTTTTCTTTAGCATGATGTGAGATCTCTCTTCCTCCCATTCACTTTTTACACAGATTTTAATATCTATTCAGAAGTAGAAAACAGGTACCCTATTTAACTCCTTAAAGCTATTAACTTTGAGGCAGCATAACTGCAAATAACATGTTTGAAATACATTGTATTCAAAGCAAGTTTTTGCGACTGTGCAAGCAGCTTTAAAGACTAATAGCTTCCTATGCAACTCTTTCACCAACTAAAATCCTTAACACATTTTACATGGACAGAAATAAATAAGAGCATTCAACAGAATTCTGCATTCAGTGCACCTAGAAGCTGCATGTTTATGTTTGAATATCCCACTAGCAACTATTTCTAACTTGGTGTATCATGAACTTTAGACACATACAGCTGAATCAGTCATAACCATAGTTGTGTTTTGTTCTAAGTAAGCAAAGCTTCAGCTCTACAGAGCAATCATGTCCAGAGATGTCATCCTTTTTTTCTCCACTATTCTTATGTTAGCAAATTACCTGCAGCCTCATGAGAAAGCTCAACATACAACCCTTGAACAAGACTCTCCATAGATTAAGTGTTAAAAAGCTGCTATTGCTATTACAGCAGACCATCTGCTTGGATGAAATCTAGGTTTTGTTTCTAAGGTGATTGTTTCCTGTATAACGACCAAGACCCCTGTGCTTTATATGGGCATTTCAATGTAAACATTCTGTTCTCAAGACTAAGGTATCATCCTCCTTTCTCCTGCCTCCCAAACACTCCTGTACAAAACTTACTACTTCTCTGTCTCCACTCATACATTAAATTATGCTTCTGACCTCTCCAAATGAGCTGGACTTCATCAAAATCCACTGCAGCTTGTGAGCTGTACTATCAGCTGCCTCTCCTGACATGCTCTGCAGTTCCAAGTCAGTGAGTACCAATACTGCTGCAGATGAAGTGAAAACTAAGCAGCAGCAACAGTCACACTCCGTGCCAGCAAGGCTTTCCAGGCAGACACTGCCACACCTCAAGATTAATCACATAGGCCAGCTTAAGTGTTCTGCAGCACCTCCCAAGATCCAACAGCAATGCTTGCACACAAGGAGATTACAGCCACACTGCCAGGCTACAGAAGAATAGGGCAGTGGGATATCTTTTCTCTGTACTTCCTACACTTCACTGTTATGTTTAGGAACATTATAGAGAAGTGCCAGGCAATTTTAACTCGGAATTAATCACCGTTTGATATATGTAACTATTCTAGTGGTATCTTCCCATGTGATAGTCCTGTGGCAGAAAGGAAGTGAGCACAGCGCCTGGGATTAACTAATTTAAGTATCAATTTTTCTATAAGACAGCCATTAAATACTCATTAATCTAATGGTTAACACAGGTCAAGCAGGTCAGTGCTAGATAGCAAAAATAACTGCACGCCAAAGTCAAGGGCTGAAGATTTTAATTCTTTGACCTGATATGATAACTAAATGATAACTAAATGATAACTAATTATACTATTCCACACACAAGCAGTATCCAAATTAAAGTAACAAAAAAGATACAGAAAGAACAGCAGCTCATTACTCCACCCACAACATAAGTGCCTGATCTTTTCCACTGACCTGGATGGGTGGGATATCTGGAAGGGAAGGTAAATTCTCTGGGTTTGTTACAGAGGGGATGAGTTCGATTGCTGTAACGGACGGACTTGTTGGGCCACGGTTTGCACTCGCCATTGTCGCTGTAGTAGGACTAGTTGGATTAATAGTGGTGTTGTGCACAGAAACAACTGGAAAAGGCCCCGCGTGCCCAGGGTTAGAATGCTGTAGGAAAAGAGAAGAGAACACGACTGCATTACAGACAAATCAGACAGCTACTGCATGTAAAATTGCAACACGGGCAATATACGATAGCCCTCGACAGAAAAAACTGGGGGGGGCAAGAACACATAAAACTCACATTTCTATCACCGTAACCTGATAGCACTGAATGCAAAGCAACTGCTGTTCTTATTTACTCGGAAAGAAAAAAACACTTTATGGGGCTAGATACTTAAATACACCATACATCTTCCACCAAATGAGTTTCATATTCAGTTATATTTTCTTAAAGCAATTACTTCCTCCAAAGACAACTTTAGAGTCTATAGGTCTGTCTACAAGCTTTGCTTTTTTTTTTTTTAAGGAAAATAATAACTGTTTCAAGCATTATAAAGTCATTTTTGGTTTTCCAGTAACATTAACATTCATAGACAAGAATTCTTATTGTTAATGGTATGCAGAGCTCTGCATCATGCTTCAGGTTTGAATTTAAAAAACACTTTAGAATTTGGTTTCATTAAAAACCCTCAACTACATCACTTTGAACTTTACTATTCCTCACTAAGAAATCCAAAAACTGAAAGTCACCGAGAAGTCAAAAAGGAAATGTTTTGTTTCCCAGAACTAAAATGCAATACAAATATCGATTCATTTTCATTCTTAAGGTTTGAATTTTCTTACGTTCAGCAAAAATGTCACAGTACAGTATGCAACATGAAAAAGCATATAAATGTGTGTAGCTGTGAGCATTAAGTGTTACAGATAAACACATTTACAGCTGGAGTACCATCTACTGTAATGAAAGTTTGGCACAATGGCACAAATGAAGCGTGTACACAGGATATACTTGTCTTTGAAGGTGAGGTTGCATCATGGAGTATTGTGGTCCATTGTGGCGTGGTATTCCTGGTATACGAGCAGCATTCTGAGCCATTCTCATCTGATGTGCTTGGAAAGCCCCACAGTTCATGTTACCCCTCTGCATGGTCTGCATGCTGATCAACCTGGGAGGCTGCAAGGGTTTTTGTTTTTTAAAACTTTTGCTTTTAACATGGAAAAAAGAAGCCAATCTCTTTCCACAGTAGTAGATTTACTAATTACATAACATCAAGCAAAGCCAATAGCTGTCACATTTAAAGTATGTCAAATTTCAGAAGATGTTCACGTTTATAAACTGCTTCGTAAGTTTATATTTGACAGGTCAAATTTAAGTCTCAGTGTTAAGGTCAAAGTTGAAAGAAGAACATAGGAGATACATACCTGCTGCTGTATGATTTGTGGACTTGTCTGCCTGGGGACTGACCCAGCCGGCTGCCCCATCCTCATCTGCTGCAGCTGCTGATGCTTTTGTGCATACACTTGCTGCTGCATATGCTGAAGCCGAAGCTGTGCTAGATTGATTTGTCCTGGAGCTTTGCTGACATGGTTTGTTCCTGGAGGAGCTTGTCCAACAACTACATTAGGAGTGTAACTAGGAGTTGGTTTATTTTCAATGACAAGGTTACCTAAACCAAACAAACCAGAAAGAATTAATGAACACTTAAAATCTCCATCATCATCCGAGGACTTAAATGCAGAATATTCAGATGGTTCTAATTCAGTTTCCTCAGGGGTAGTAACAAAGTAATTTAAGTTTGAAATTCTTTTTAAGGCTCCATAACCATGCACGAGAGAGCCAGAAAGAAAACTCAGATTACAAGAAAAAACTGCAAAACTTAGAACATGACCTGTGAGGAAAGAGGAAAGAACTGGAATTGCACAGCCTAAAGGACAAGACAAGTGACTGTTCTCTGTGCTCACAACAGACAAGATGACAAATAAAATAGGAAAAAGACACATTGAACATAAATATTTTATACCTAAGGAAGCATATGCAGCTAAACATGAAGTTCATGGAGGCAAAACTTATTCATTCTATTTAGTAGCTGAAAAACTGGCTATTAAACTGAAAAACCCATGAAGCACTCCTGTGCTACACTGTAACCATCAGAACCACTTTAAGGGGGGGGAGGGAATGGCCATTTCTAGAACCATTCCCCTTGGAAACCAAAACCTGGGGAGAAGCTTTTCCAGCAGAAAGAACAGAGCAGATAAGGAGGGTCATCAGGACTGGATAGGTTATGTCAAGAGAATTTTGGTCTTCTGCATCGAGACGTACAGCACTCCAACTCACTCGTGTTGGACAAACATCCCCAATTCAGTCTAATTTTTTTCAAGTAACACAGAATAAACAATTTTCTCACCTAAATTGACGACGTTCTTTGCCCAGAACGTAGGGTCACAATGGAAGCGTATTGCTCCATTGGCAGCTGGGACAGGATCGCAACGCGCCTTTAAAATGTGACGTAACTGGAATGTTATCTAATGGAACACAAAACCAAGACTGTTTATGACAATGAAATCAAGAATGAGAGTATTAAGAAGCGTGCATTTGCCCAGCAAGTTTAGACTGCTGGATCACCAACAAGGACTGTCAATAGCAAGTTTGGTTAGTAGCCTGGCAAGAACTCAACTCGCCAGGAAAATCATCCGCTGTACAGCTAATTTTTAACTCAACTTGGAGGATTACAGAGGAGCACTGTTACACAACAACAGTAATTCTGCAATGACTCAACTGAAACACTGAAATGCCTCTAGAGAGCTTGACCCCATTCCTTCTATGATAATACTGTTAAGTCCTTAATTTACAAATGCAAAGTGGTGCACAAGCTGGGAAATACATCCCATTATTAGAGAAGGCTATTTTTTTGTTTTGTTCTGATTGTCTCTTCCTTGGATATAATCTAGTGAAGCTACACAATACTTAGAAAATTCTTTTGACTAAAGACTGCGTGTTCTGTACAGACAAGTTAGAGGGTGCTTCCTTACCAGCCGTTTACTGTACAGCAAAGCAGTACTGCTGCCACTTGCAATAGCCCAATTAGTAAAGTTCATCACGTGCTTCACTTGTCGTGAAAGACCAGTAATGTCATTTTGCTGTTGTATTAACTTCATCTGTCTCTCCTTTGTTACATTCTGCAAAGAAACAAAAACTTGATTACAGCAGAGGTTTCAGATCTCTGAGGAAAATGTAAACCACCGTCACAGTTCTTAGCAACAGGAAAAAAAAAATAAATCACTGAATGGTAGGGGTTGGAAGGGACCTCTGAAGATCATCAAGTTCAACCCCCCCTGCCAGAGCAGGGCAGAACTAGAGCAGATCACTCAGAAATGCATCCAGACAGGTCCTGAAAGTCTCCAGAGCAGGAGACTCCACAACCTCTCTGGGGAGTCTGTTCAGTGCTCTACAACCCTTACAGTAAAGAAGTTCTTCCTCATGTTGAGGTGGAACTTGCTGTACTTGAGCTTGAAAAATGTCACAAGCAAAGCAGCTTCTGCTAATCTCACATTCAGAGTGCTCAGAACCACGAGTAATTCTCCATTATTGCACTCTATCCTTCCTCCCAGTGGTGTCAAAGTGCAGGGGAAAGAGTGGGCTCAGAGAGGAGCCTCTGCTTTATCCCAGGAAAATATCAACTACCAAACTCAAGTTGATGGAAGTATAGCAGCTCAACAAAGAGCTGGGGCAGCAACCCAGGCTGAAGCCCAGCTCCCTGCTCAGTGGTGTCCTGGCATTTCAGCAGCTGCCACCATGGGAGCTGCAGAGCAGCAAGTGGAAGAAACAGCAACAGTGGTGGCCCATGTGCTCCGAACACCAGCTCCTATGCCAACCAGAGCTGCCTCTAAACACCTCCCGAGTGCAGCAGGTAAACTCAGCAGCCCCATCTCTGAGAAATCTTCAGCCTTTGACAGCCTGTAAACCTTGTATTAGTATTCAACACCTGCAGTCACATCAAACTGCTTTCAAGGATGGAATGGGAGTCGGCTACAGGGCACTGGAATCAAGAGAACAATATCTATTTTTTTCTCTTAACCATACCTCAAGGTGCTGTAAGAGAGATTTTCCCTTTTTGTTGATTTCATTGATGAGGGTGAATATAGCCACTTTGATTTCCTGTTCTACTCGTTTGTTAGTTTCATTTACTTCTTTTATCCTAAAAAAAAGAAGTGTCTCGTCAGGCAGTCACTTCATACAATGCCACAAAATACTAAACACCGCAGGCATCTTCCCAGCCTTGGAGTGTGAAGGAGCAATTTCTGTATTGAAGAAGTTTCAGTAAGTGCAAAATTTAAAGCCTGTTTGATTACTAACAGAGAAATGATCAACAGCCAACTTTTTCAAAGAAGCAATCTAAAATTTCAGTTGTGGGAAAAAATTTAACACTCGTAGCAAGGTGGTGTCTCAGTTAACAACTTTTGTTTTACTTAAAATAATATGAAACAGTCCTTGTGGTTTATACAGCTTTCCTAACAATAATATGAAATGGTTCTTGTGGTTTATACACTTTATGTTTACACACAGAGAGAGACGTATCCAGCCAAGACCTCCTGTGGCTTTGTGCACAGACATTTATCTCTGTATCACGTCTCTTTCTCTATGAAGCATTCATGTACGATGCACTAAACTGTTATGCAATTGCATATTAACCAGAAGGGAAGTCAACCCTGAATTTCAAATGGAACCCCCTTTACCATCCCCCCAAAATCGTGTGGCATGGAGGTTATTACCTACCTGTAATCAACACACAAGGAGGACATAAACACTTCACTAATGCTTTGCCTAACATTAGTCTACACTATTCTCTTGTGCTTTAGCACCTTCCAGGCTTTTTCTACCTCACAGCACTTCCTCAGTTTTAGTGTCTTCACCATTCTCAACTTCTTCAGACTAAAGCAAATCATCCCGAGCTCTGTCTGCAGAGTGGGAAATACAGCACTTCTTAAACTCCATTGCAGATTCTGGCTTTATTTGCTCCTTGCAGCAGACAGCACAACACCTTGCCATGAGCCAGTCTGAGTGTAAAAAAACTTCAGCTGTCCTTTTTTTGAAAGGCTCCTTCACCACTAGATCAAGCATCTGAACTTGTGATGTCATTCATCCTGATACAATGACAAGATCAATACTTGTTTGTCTGACAATACTCACTGCTGGAGTCAAATGCCCTTTGAGGCACCTTGGACATGTGCTTTTTATTAACAGCACAACCTGGTCTTCTACTGTAAAATAAAACAACCCATTCAACCAACCATTCATTACATCAGCAGACATCCATCCTTGGCTTTGGAACCCAACAATTATTCCAGTAGGTGGCTATTCCTTCAACACTGTTTTATGCTTCATGATCACACAGGATGGCAATTTCATACCATCTGCTAACACTGACAATATTTTTATAATACTTTTTTTTTTCCCACCATTGCCTGAAGTTTTTATGATAATGGATTTTGTGTGCTACACCTCAAAGTAATGGAATGGCATGTCAGAATAAACTAATGTCTCTCTTGCAGTACCCATTTGGCTCAGCAGATAATCACATGCTGCAGAAATTCACTGAATTTTTAGTGAAGCCAGAAACTCCTAAGCAAAAAAAAAAAAAAAAA
>JANIJG010006856.1:0-29070 GCA_024611175.1 Megaceryle torquata | reverse complement strand
CTTCTCCTCCTCTTCTCCTCCTCTTCTCCTCCTCTTCTCCTCCTCTTCTCCTCCTCCTCTCCTCCTCTTTTCCTCCTCCTCTCCTCCTCTTTTCCTCCTCTTCTCCTCCTCTTCTCCTCCTCCTCTCCTCCTCTCTTCCTCTCCTCTTCACCTTCCCTCCCTTCCCTCCTTTCCTTCTTTTTTTTTCTTCTTTTTTTCCCCCACCAATAAATAAAATATTGCTATCATTTTATTACAATAGGAATATTCCATGATGTATCTGAAGACACTCACTGGTCACCATTTCTCAGCGCAAGTATTAGCTACATCAGAAGGAATTATCCTCAGCCTTGGGAAGAGGTCAGAAAATTTCCTTAACTTTTGACTTTGCTTTCCACTGTTTCTTCATCTTCACTTGTTGCAATTTCATCCTTTGGGAAGTGTAGAAAAAATACACATTTTTAAATTAAAATCTCTGCTGATAGAGGAGAAAATGAAAATCTGTTCTCATCTTTGCCAGACAAAAAGTTACAGTTTCCATATAAAGTCTTACCAGATTTCTCCAGCATGGTCTGGTGCTTACACCACATGTCCTAGGTCCAAACTTTCAAAATGTGACTGGTGGTCTTGCAGTAAGGTCAGATCACGTTGAGTGTTCCCCTTGAAAATCAGCTGTCTTTTAGAATTCTCATTTGTGAAGTCTTGGACTTAGTCCTGGTTTGCCCTTGTTTATGCTATGTGAGCTACAAAGGAGGAGAGGAAAAACAAATTATCAAAAGTGAGAATTAATTTAAAGGGAATATTGTTTTCTTTTCCCTACTGGAGAATTTGCCAGTCTCTCTCTGCTCAGGAGAGTCATACAGGTGGAGCAGCACTTGAGAACACGCGCTCTTTAAAACCTAAACAAGTCTGCCTGCCTTCCACTGGCCCTTGGCAATACTGATCAGGGGAAGTTGGTCAAAAACTGTCATTCAGTTGCAGGTTTTGAAAAGGCCTCTGGAGCTCAAAGTGTTTCACTGCAGAGAAGTCTTTTCTGGAGAAATGAAATTTCTGTGGCCGATAAATTTATTCCAAATAACTGTTCTGTTTGTAGGAATGAGTAATTTCGTACCTGGGCTGTAATCAGTTGCGTTTACAGTGAACAGCACTTGCACAGAAATGTCTTTCTCTTCTCTTTGTGCCTGCCCAACAGCCATGGTGGCAGAGGGGAGTTCATTCCTTGGAAGTGGAAGTGTTTGTCCCCAGTCCAGAAAAACACTTTCATGGACATCTAACCTTGAAGTACACAAGTTGTCTTGACATCAACGGTGTAATTCTATGGCCTTGGACTGTATGAGGTGCTTACAGCTTCTCAAGTCACAAAAAGTGACTGCAGCATCAAGGAATGAGTGGTCAACACTTGGTCATGCTAAGTTATTGGATTGTAAGAGTTTCTCACCTATATCCTTGTATAATGCACTTGCATATGATGCTCACCTCTTCTTAAAGACAGGAATCCAGTTACTGACATTACTACAAGTGGATTGTTGTTGTGTAGGCTACAGAGAAGCTGGTGGCTTTCCTGTTTGGAATTGCCTCACATATGGTGGCAGACGTTAGCTGGCATAGCCTGGGCATCGACCAAGGATTTCTAAAGGCCATGGGAGAAGTAAGCCTGTATTCTTCTATTTACTGATATAACTGGATTTATCTGAATTCATAGCTTGGCTTTGGACTCTGGTGGGGAGGGAAGAGAAAAGCTAAAGCCCTGTTTCGAGAAGATGTATTGTCAGAAAATCCCTAAGTATGAAGTCAGTCAGGTTTTGGACCTGTCAACTTCAGGACTGCTTGAAAAATTTATTTCTCCTTATATGCTTGCATGGAAGGGTGAGTAAAATTGACAGGAAGTTCTCTTGGGTTTTTCTATCTGCAGATTGATTTTCATGGTTCATACTCAGAAGCTCACAATGTTGGCGACTTCGGTAACGTTTGTTTGCTGCTCCTGGATGTTTCTCTTGGGATAACTAGTCCTCTCTTGGGATAACTAGTCCTCTCTTGGGATAACTAGTCCTCTTCCAAACTGCAGTAGGCGGTGCTGGCTGTTACTCTCTGTAATGCAGGAGCCAAGAATGAGTCATCTAGACACTATATTCTCACTCTCCCCTATAGCTCACAAAGCCCTGCTATACCTGTCCTCATGCTCCCTGTTTCAGGAGATGTGGTAGGGCATATAGACACTGTATGAAAGCCAAAACACAGGCTGTAGGATGCTGAAGTTGAAATGGAGTCACCACTGTGATTTTAAATTTTACATTACTCTGAAAGTAAAAAGCATGCAGCGTATTTTCAGGTGAACCATTTCTGTATTCTAAATCTAGAGCTGGAGGATCTACCATGTAAACGTGGATAGCATAGCCATACATAGCTTCAGCCGTGCAGTTATCCATGGGAGATGCTTAATGGGGTTGTTTTGTTGGGTTTTGTGGGTGTTTTTTTTATTCTTTCTTGCCCAGGAGGAGATGTACTGAGTCAATTTGAGCTGGACTTCAGTTATCTGGCATCGAATTGGTAAGATAATAAGGCTACCTTCTTTAATAATTATTTCTGTGTACTCACCGTGCTTTAACAAAATGCTGTCCTTCTTTATCTTTCTTTCAAAAGAAACTCTTGCAGCTACTGGAATTTTTCTGAGTTTAGTATTCCTCATGCACATATTTATTGTTCCCTGACACGAAAAACTGGAAGGATGGAAGACAAAAGAGTTTTACATGCAGGAACACAGTGAGAAGGATTATCTCAGAAGTGAATTATAAGTAATTATATATAAAATAATCAGTGAAAAACGTGTGCTGGAATATCCTAGGAATTAGTTAAATCTCACTTAGATTTCCTTTAAAAGTTTTGGAAGTTCCTGGTTATAGATGCTGTGGAATTCAGATGGGTTTTAAAAGCATAAAAAGAAGCAGCAATTTTAGATATACACATTTTTTACTCACACTTTTTAACTGAAAAACTCACACACCATTTTTTCTTCTGATAAAGTAGGTCATTTGAGTCTTTTTGTTTAAGTAGTATGTAGTTTGTCTGGCTGTAGAAGGCACAGTTGGTTAATAAAACACTTGCATGACTGTGGAAAATGTCCGTTTGCCCAGGAGTAGATGAGGCACAGTGGAGAGCTGGAGGACATCCTCTGAGATGATGTGATCACCAAGCCAGGGAACCAGTGTGGGAAGCGTGGAAACTCTACCAGCAGTAGCCATGGGGGAAATGGTTCTACAGGTTTCTGACTTTGAAGGTCAACAAGAGGAGAGTGTTCTGGACAGAGCAGCTGCACCTGCAGTCCTGTTCTTCCTAGCATTTGTAAATCTTCATGACCTTCTATATTCTTTTGAAATTTAGAATCTTTTAAAGCAGACTGTTATTACAGAAACTCTAATCTTTTATTAGGTGCTGTGGAAAATCTCATGTTATAATACCTCTGTCTTGTTTTTAGGTATGTACCTGTCAAAGACCTAGCAGCTATCTATAAGGAATTTTATGGAAGAGAGATCATAACTGAAAGCACCATAACCGACTGTACTTACCTGCTGTTTCTTGAGCTGTAAGTTGAATAGATTTGTCTGGGTTTTTGTAAGTGAAACATATGTAGGAAAATGATGACAATCCTCTTTGAAATGCCTTATGCATTGAGGATGGCAATATAGGCTCCCTGCTAGATCCCAAACTAGTAAAACATCTGATTTTTTTTTTTTTTATGGCTGGAATACAAAATTGAACTGCTGAATGACTGCTAAATATGTTATTAGACCACAAATTCAGCATCTTAGCTATTTAATGCATTTATGCATTAAATAAAATTAAAGAACAAAATAAAATCAAAATAACAAACCCAAACAAAATTAAATAAAATTAAAGAACAGCAGTGTCTTCAAGTACCATTGCAGTGTGGCATGTTAGCAATAAAATTTTCATGTACTGAAGGAGTGATGTGCATACCTAAATAGATGCCTTACCTACACTTTACACAGATCCTTTCAAGTCCAAGAATAATTCAAAAGAGACTTTTGACATCTGTCAGTGTCTTCTTTTGAATATTCTAAGCAGCCTGGCTGTATCCTTTATTTCAGTTGGTTACCAGTAGTCATGCAGCATTTACAAACACTGTGAATCCCTCCAAATTAAGAGCAGCAATAGTTACTATCATTACTTCCCACATTACAGCTTTTAAACGTATTAACAACCAGCAAGGAAATGTAGTGACTTGCATTGTATATTTACCATATGGAGGCCTTGAAAAGAACTGTTTAAATAACTAAATATTGTTACATGAAGACAATTTATTTCTGAAGGGTGGTTTGTTTTGGTTTGTTTTTTTCAGGCATGGAGAAAGGCTTGCTGTTGCTAAGGTTGATTTGCTGTTTTCTTCATAAAAACAAATATATAGCATGAAGACAATGTAATTCATCTTACTAAGCATGTTACTCGTCTCTTAGCTTTTTCCAACATATGCTAGTAAATCTCCATTTCTGGTGGAGAAGTTCCATGAGTATTTCCTCGGAGGAGTGGATGACATGGCATTCTGGACAAACAATATTTTTGAGCTGACAAGCCATATGCTAGAGAATGGAACCAGGTACAGTGTGTTTCTTGCAGTACCAAACGTGGTAGTTAAGTTCTGATGCCCGTTGAATTGTTCTTCCAAAAGCAGGTTCTTTCCTAGAAGAGGTGCTGAGCTTTAAGCCATCGCTTGGACGAAGGGGTTTCTGGGGCTGTTTTTCACCCAGCTGTTTTTCACATTTGTCACATGTTCACACTCTTTTCCCTAGGCAAGGCTCTGGCATGAGCAGCTGATACTCCACGGGGAAAATCTGGGTTATTCTTTAAGACATACTCAAGGGCCTGCTTAAATGTAGTGTAGCCGTGCCCTGAGGTTCTGCCTGGCCTGGCAGTCAAAGCTGTGACTGTGGCTGCACCTTCTGGCTGCTGTCATCAGCCAGCAAAGATGTCCCTTCCTAGGGGAAGTCAGATATTGCTCTCAGATACTTAAGACAAATAGGATTAGAAGGTAACATTATATATTCTAGTGCTGGAAGTTTAGGGTTGTACTTAGATTATCATATTTTTACAGTTCTAGCTTTGTACTGCTCTGTTACAAGTGTAACCTTACTGGAAATAACTTTGTAAGACCAACAGTGGCAAATCCATCCATTCATTTACATGGGAACTATCCTGGCAGCTAATGTGGGATAAGCTGTTGTGTTCTTTGTTCCAGAATGGCACTTTCCTTAGAAGTGCTTTAGATTAATAGAATTATCAGGACATGCTACAGTAAGTTTCCTCTAAGAGTTGTATAAAGACATAGGAGATTCACATAGAACATCATCAAGGTCATTAAAATAAATATCAAAGGGGTTTCTATGGGATATAATGATGCTCTGATTTTGAATAAGCCGAATTTCTTCAGAAAACTGATGACTTCTAACAGAGGAATCAGTGTGGGCAAAAGTTGTATTTTTTGTTTCACTTTCAATGTGGGAAAATCTGTAAAATGAACTCTGCATATTTCTTTAGTGGCTGCTTCCTGCCTGAGAACCCTCTCTTTATAAACTGCACAAGGGAGCACAAGGACAACCATGTGTGAGTATGGCTCAGAAGGTTCAAAGGCTTACTAATGTGGACAGTGAGCTACTGACAAAAAGAGATCTTTTTGGGTATGAATTGGAGAATCTCTTAACGTGATAAAGTAAGCTTCATATAGGGGAACTGTGCAGAATGGGCACCTGATTGCTGCAGTACGTTTTTGCTTCTCCTAGCTTTGTCATAAAATACTCCAGTTGTTAATTCAGTTATATTAACTGTTATTACCACATTCTTTATTTCAGCCAAAACAAACAATCAAAACATGAGCATCATAAGAATACAACTTCTTTGCTTACAAAAACCCTTGAAAAGAGTATAAATTATACAGAGAGAGGAGTTCACTTCGACATACAATCTTGGGCAACAGTAAGTGAGAAGTGACAGATGTGTCACGTAAAATTCAGCTCTGTAGAAAGTTGTTTTTATTTCTGTCTGAACTGCTGCACAGTGGAGCAGAGTCTCTGAATGTTAACAGCAGCCTCTGACTTCACTTTATCATAGCGATTCCACAGCCACACTTAATCTATATATTAATATGTACATGGAGCTCATTTTTGCCACATGTTCACACTCTTTTCAATATGTTCAATTTTTACACTTTGCTCGTTGCGTAGTAAAGTTAGAACACATTTACAGTGCCAAAAGTGACAAAATATGGTTTTAGTATTTCCATTTTACAGAATCATATGATCACTTTTGGGGACTAAGTCCCCACAGAGCAGAGCAGTGAACAATTAGCAGCGCTTCGTTTACAGCATGCAGATTTTTGTCTCTTTCTAAAATGGTGCTTAGGGCCTGAGTCAGAGTCCACTTAGATCGATGTGGTGATTTCCACTGTTGGTGACTTGCTTTTTGAGGTGCTCCACAGTGTTCTAGAGTTTCGGTCTGTGCTTTAGCCATTCTTGTGTCTCTTATTATTTTTATTTCAGAATTCCCTCCGCTTGATAAACCGTGCTTTTGCAGCCAGTGTCTGGACAGCATTAGCAGCTACACATCAGAAGTCTTCTAAGCACATCTCCAAGCCAGCAGCTTCTTATTTTCTGTCTTCACCCTATGCTAGACTTGGATGGTTGGTGGTTTTTTCCTCCCTCTTAATTTCTGAAAATTTTGAGTACTCACCAAAATATTAGTGTTTATTCTTTGGATACTTTTTTAAAGGTTACGGTCCAAATCAATTAGTGGTACAAATCTGGCTGAATGGCTTGTGTTATAGAATCAGAGAGTCATTTAGGTTGGAAAAGACCTGTAAGATCATTGAGTCCAGCTGTTATTGTCTGACCAGAACAGCAATTTAACCCATGAGAAAGAATTCCTGATGTTAGTGTAAGCCTCTTTGTGTCAGTACTGAACAAAACTGTAGAGAAAAATTTCCATTCAGGTGTGAATTTTCGTCAGAGAACTTCTTTCTTCAGAAGGGTTGTGTTGTGGTTATTTTACATTCTCTACTTAGTGAAGGAGCTCAACTCTCTGTGTGTGATCAAGCTCAGAATGAAAGGAACCAAAATCAGAATCAGCTGAATAGTATAGAAACAATAGTACTGAACAGTACAGAACATTATTACTTTTTTTGGTTATTGGTTGATATTTGCACATAAATAATTGTCCCATGTTGAACACTGATGGTGCCTAGTGAGATTTAATTCCTGAGTTTACTTCACACCAGCTAAATTTACAGTAGTTATTTCTTTTCTCTCTGCATTCCCTCTCTAAACTCCAACATGTTACCAAGACCTATGATCCCCTTGCTTATCTACTGTTAATTCCATCGATTAAATCAGAGCTTCAGATAAAAAAATACTTAATTTTATCTTTTTCATAGCCATTTTTCATGCTCCTTGCTCTGACTGCTCTCAGGTGCCTTGTATCACTAAGGAAAAGGCAGTTCCTAGAGATCTCAGGTGCATTAATAGAAGATGAACGTTCAAGGTTCTGTTTTTATTTAATTCAAGAAAACAGAAATCAAATGCATAACACGAAAAACACTGTGTAGGTTTTTCCAAACATACATGGGGAAAGACAGGATGTTGGTTTACCTGCAATAAGTAAAAGTATTTATTTTCTGCTCATGCTGTGGAAGCTAATGCTATGATATTATTGACTCCCATGATGTACAGGGCAATGATCTCAGCTGACCTAAACCAGGATGGATACGAAGATCTGGTGGTTGGAGCACCAGGGTACAGCACACTGGGCCATGTTCAGATAGGACGGGTGTTTGTGGTCTATGGCAACCAGTCAGGGTTGCCTCCAGAGGACATGGACCTCGATAGGAAAGCTGACCAAATACTACAGGGTCATCAGGTGAGGGGTCAAGTCAGATGTTTGCCACCTAATTTTTTTTGCCTAAATGTGGTAAATTTTGACTGAGCAACAGTATCATTAATATATGTGAGGGTTAATCCTGAAATACCCCACCTGGTACAAGGATGTCATGTGCTTTTCAAGAAAAATAACCGTTACGTAAGTCAGGGGAACAATGAAAGCTGTAGTGATCTGCAGGATCCTTTTATTACTGGGCCATATAAGTGGGTATTAGAATAAAAATTGTCCTCAAATAAAATAGATAGTGTCTCTTTAAGTCTCTGAGTAAAGCTCATTTGGGTCCCTGCATTTAAGAAAATATTGTGATTTTTTCCCATCCTTTTTAATCTAAAATTATTAATTTCAGTATGTTTTAGTTCCCTTGAAGCTGCATTTTTTTTATTAATCAATAACTCCTCACAGAACCATTGTTTGTCTTTAGTAAGAGTACACAGATATTTTGAAAAAAGAGAAAACTACAATTTGACATGATGATGACTGGCTTGTAACTGAGAAGCAGGATCAAACGATCTTTTTGCGTAATAAACATTATCCTTTGTAGAAAACACCTTTATTCACAAAGCAGAGAATGGAGATGAGATACATTTCTTTTTAAACTGTTTTTGTGGCTATAAACCGTGGAGTAACAGCTGCTGTCATCTTACAGAGCATTTCAGTGGTTCACAGCTCTAACACTGTTCACAAGAAAGATCATAAGCTTCACGTCAATGCTGCACTAGGCTCAGAAGAGGAAATAGCAAAGCAGTGCCATGTCGTGTTGTTATCCATATTTTATCACCTCCACATCCTCAGATGACAGCTGACTCCACGTTAGTGTATTAGTATGGCAGTGGTTACGTGGGAGAACAGTGGCGCTAAGGAAATCTTAAGAGCTGTTGGGATAGATTTTTGTCATCTCATGTTTCCAGTCCTTCCCTATGCTGTGATTGCAAATATCTATTAGGTTTTGATGGTTTTACCTTGAAAACCTCTGTTATTTTCATGAGAGCAATCTCTCTTCTTTTAGCCATCAGGAAGATTTGGTTCTGCCTTGGCAGTCCTGGACTTCAATGAGGATGGAGTGCCTGATCTGGCAATTGGAGCACCTTCTGTGGGATCTCAGTTTCTGACTTACAAAGTAAGCCACACTCATGCGTTTGTTGGGGTTTTTTTCCCCTCAAACAGAACATGTTTACTGATATTTTTTTTTTTTAACAGTGAAGTGATAGAATTTCTGTTGTTGCTCAAGGTGACACTAATTTAATTACAGAGTTTATAAGAGAGTCTGGAACGGACATCATGGGTCAGTGAGCCTTTGTCATCTGCTGTCACAGGCCAACAGCTGATACCTAAATTGTGGTATGAGCACAGACACACTTGCAAAAATCAAGTTACAGGGGCTTAATGACTTGTAGCTTACCAGATATGCCCATGTCATGGTCCCTGAGTATTTTCAGCCCACGTGAACAGAGAGGCAAAATGCTTTTGTTTAAGCCACATCCATTAAGCTTAAAACTCTTCAGAATTTCAGATGCAAACTTAGCTGCCTAGAAAGGAATTGAAATGTTTGTATGTAGACCCAGTAGTTTGAAGCACTGCATGCATCTGTTGTGCCTGGCACTATGTGCCATTGAATTAAATAATAATTTAAAAAATCTGAGCCACCTGGATGTAAATATACAATAAATTATCCTTGCTCCTTACCCACAGTACAATGAAAGTGTACTTCTGTATATCTCTACTTTGTTGCCTGGTTATATATAGCAGTACCCATTAGAGCACAAGTATTCTTAGGTTTGGGCTAGAAAATGTTCTGGTTATTATGAGAAGACTCTGATAGGAAAAATGCAGATGTATGAACAGCTCTTGCAGAACTTTTTCACTCTCTGTGCTTTGTCTTGGATTTCACACTTGCTGATGTGCAGATGCTCTCATGCTGTATTTGCTTTCCCTGCTGTTTAGGGTGCTGTGTATGTCTATTTTGGCACTGAGAGAGGAGCCTTGGCACCGCAACCAAACGTCACCATAACTTGTCAGGTATATTGATCGGGTTATCACAGGGCTACGCAAGCAGGAGGTGAGATAAGGGGAAAGGGGCTTATGGGCTTAAAAAAAAAAAACAATGTTAAAATCAAAATTCTAATTGCAAGGAAGTTTAGACTGATGGGGATGGTGCAAGCAGGTGCTTTCCTAGGTTGGCTGTATGTGGGAAAGACATTTGTACTCCGGTGCAGGGGTGAGCAGAAAGTTGCATAGCCCTTAAAAAAAACCCAGAGGAAACAAAACCGAAGTCAGGGAGTGGGAGGGCAATTTGACAAAGTTAGCTCTTTGGAATTGCTCTATTTTTATTACTTAATTGATGGTTTCAGTTCCATTTCAGACTTTGTTTATTGCAGTATTCCTACTGTAACCTTGGTTGGTCCCTCCTGGCAGCTGATGTTGATGGGGATGGAAATGCTGATCTGGTTGTGGGCTCTCCATATGCACCTGGAGGTGGGCAGCAGAGAGGATTCGTGGTTGCATTTTACTCTTATTTCAACAGGAGTGATCAAGGTAATATTTATTGAGTAAATTAACCCTCCAAAATTTTATGTGACTGTTCATTTGTCTAATTAATCATAGGATAATTAAGGTTCAAAGGGATCTCAGGAGGTGTCTAGTCCAGCCTCCTACTCAATAAGGGGACAGCTATGAAGTCACACCAGGTTGCTCAGGGCTTTGTGCAGTCGGATCTTAAAAAGCTCCAGTGACAGAGATTGCACAGCTGCTCTGGGCAGCTTCCACTTCTTGGCTGTCCTCGTGGGGAAGAAAATGTTGTGTTACAGCCCCAGTATAAACCTCTCTTGTTTCAGCTTATGCTTTTTGTCTGTTGTCCTCCCACCTTGCATAGTGAAGTCAGAGGCACTTCTGATGTCATCAGAAGACATTGAGTACCCCAGTACCCTGGGAAGTGCCTGGTTCTGTCTCCTTGTGAACCTCCTTATACATACTGGTGGGCTGCTCTCAGGTCCTTTCAAAACCTTCTATTCTCCAGGCTGAATGAATCCCAGTCCCTGAGTTTCTGCTCGTGGCGCAAGTGCTGTAGCCCCCAGCCATCCTGGGGTCTCTCTATTAACTTTGCTCTGGTGTACAAACATCTTTCCTGTTTTGTGGGGTCCGAAAGTGAACAATGTAAAATCAGAAACCACAGGAAGATGGTTTTCAAAACACTGCTGACTAACATTTTTGGGAAAACCAAAACACAAGAATGAATTGTTTGAATCAAAGCCAGGGTTATTTGAAGCTCCCCCACCCACCACCCTTGAAGAAATCCAAGTTTTAATAACCATTTTCAGTGTTGTCATCTACCTAAGGAGGAGTGACTAGTTTGGGGCAGGCTTGACTGATGCTTCCATGTACTCGTGTAGGCTATTGCAAGGTTGGAGAAGCAGGCTGCATTTCACCAGCCAGTACAGCTGCAGCCTGAGCAATCAAAGCCAGCAGTGACTGGTGCCATATCATAGATGGTGGAACTTCACTTACAGAAACTTGTTGTCAGAGAATCAGTCAGTGGAGGGTTGTTTAACATTTTTGTCTCTGTGTGTAAATCATATTTTTCTGCTCTGCCAGGACTTCTGTCAGTACAGGATGCCAACTGGATGGTGAAGGGGGAAGAAAACTATGCTTGGTTTGGATTTTCACTTGACCGCTGCCAGCTGGAGAACATAACACTACTGCTGATCGGTAGCCCTACCTGGAAGGGTTGTGCTGGGTGTGTTGTAGATGACAGCTTGCTCTCTTCTCCATTCTGCCCTACTTCTACAGTGTTTAAGATTTGTAATAGATTAGACTTCTGGCTTTTCAGGAAGTTGCCTCTTTGTCCCGCTTAGAATATTTTTATTAAATTCATATTTTTATGACTTTATGAAGAGAGAGGGGTTTTTAGACCCTCTATGCAGAAGGTCTTTGTTCTTTAGAGACACTTAAGAATTTCTTGGGTTTTCTTGGGGAGAGGGAGATGGGGCACAAACATGGCAATGGGTAAGCACACCTAAAATCATCCCAAAATAGCATTTCCCTCAAGATAGCATTTTTTAAAGAAAACCAAACACAAAACTGTACTGGGTGATAAAGGAGTGGCTAGACAGACCAAGTCTGTGCCATATATGTTGTTTAAATAATTGGAAGAAGCATGGGAATTACTAAAATTGGCTTCTAGAATTTGTCAGCCACTTTTATTCCAAACTAAAAGGGGAAGATACTCTAAGAGGAGCAATCCTAGCTGAATGTACAAAACTCTGCTGTTACATACAAGTGTATTTTGCATTGTGATTCAAGCTGCAATCCCTTCTCGTCGGACGGTGGACAGAGTGTTGGGAAGGTGTATGGCTATCGCCCACCAAGCACAAAGCACTGGTTTGCAGTCACTGGAGACAAGGTGGGGCTCATTCTATAGTATGGGACCTTACAAATAACTGGAAGTAAAGTGACATTCTGTAGAAATGATGTAGGTGTTTTAAAAACCTGACAGGTGATGGGCAGAATGGGTTTGTCTCTGGCCAGTGGTGTGATGTCTGTGGCTGGGATCACAAGAACGGTTTTGGTGGTGGGTGCACCTACTGCAGGTAAGTCCTGAAAACTGGGAAGCATTTCTTTCTTTGGGCTGTTTGTTTCTGTGTGGACAGAGGATGGATGAAAGTTAAAAGTTAGAAAAGGGACCTTTAAATTGCCATGTAATGAAAAAATTATAAATAATCACTGTAATCATGTATAAGTGCCTCACATGTAGATTCCTCTCTACAATGCCTCAGTTTCAACGCTGGGTTTTTTTATCCCTTAAAAGTAGTTTAGCAGCGTTACTACCTGGCATTACTTATGTAGCAGTGATTTGATAGTAGACTGCCTATTTCTTGGAAATAAAGCAACACAGTATTTTGTCCTTACTTTGGCAGCAGGCAGTAAGGAATTAGGAAAGTCATGCTGTAGAACTCGAATACATTTTCCCTGTGGTACTACTGCGAAGAGATTGTGTCTGTGATAATTAATTATTGTTAATGCCATGGAACATTTGATCTTGTTTCATAAAACTGTGGGTGTTGATCTCTTCTCCCACGTCACGAGGGATAGGAAATGTCCTCAAGTTGCACTAGGGGACATTTATGTTGGGTATTAGGAAACATTTCTTCACAGAAAAGGTTCTAAAGCCCTGGCCCAGGCTGCCTAGGGAAGCGGTGGAGTCACTATCCCTGGAGGGATTTAAAAGATGTGTAGATGTGGTGCTGAGGGACACGGTTTAGTGGTGACCTGGCAGTGCTGGGTTAATGGTTGACTAGATGATCTTGAAGGTCTCTTCCAACCGGAACGATTCTATGATAAATTACACTAATTTAGTCCATGTTATGTAACACCAGTATTATCTGCTGTCAATGTACTGCAAGTATTGAACCTATATTCCTGTGCCTGATGCTCAACTTCTGTTGCTTTTTGGGTGGTTGGTTGTTTTTTTTTCAGATAGCCTGTCCAGGATTTCATTTATATCCTCAGTGCTGCACCAGGCTGGACTGGCTCTGGTGTATGATCTGACAGACAGCACCAAGCCTTCTTTGCTCAGCACATTCAGTGGGGACAGGAGGTTTTCTCGCTTTGGAGGAGATGTGTACTTAAGTGACCTGGATAATGATGGACTGGGTAAGACCTGATGGATCTAGATCAGAGGGGAAATGTTTTACTTTTGGCAACAGGAAGACCAGTTATCTAAATACTCATCCAAGTGCTAAACACAGTCTGCTTCCTCAAATGACTCGTCCGAGTATTCATTCCATTGTGCCTTGTGGGAGGCATCTCTAAAATCCCAAGCAACTCTGTCAGAAATGGAAATATTTTCAGTCTCATCATTAACAGGCATCGTGGCATCCAGAGATACATCAATGCCAACTGTCTCAGGTTTAGCATTATTTCACTTCTGATGTGTTATGCCATCCTTGTAATATTTGCAGATGAAATGATTGTGACGTCCCCACTGCGAACTAATGATTTCACCACAATCCTCTTTGGTGGGGCAGCGGGCCGGGTTTACCTTTACAACGGGAAGCAGCGATCCTCGGGGAATGTGACAGGCCACTGCAAATCATGGACATCTCCCTGTCCTGAGGACTGGGTAAGAAAACACAGAAGTGAAATCGGGACATGAGGCCATAATCACAGCCAGTTAATTACATCCAGTGCAGATATCTAGTGTGTTCTGACTTGGCTTCAGAAAACGGAAGGTTTACTTGTGTTTCTGAATCTGTGTGATTTGGCCCCTCCTGTTCATTCTTGAATTACTTTGCTGTTTAGGAGCCAAGGCTATCGCACTGGTCATCTACTCTCCTAGCGTGGTTCTCTTCACTGATTTCATTTCCTCTTTTATTTTCTTCTTCAGGCACAGTACGTCCTGATTTCTCCTGAGGTTAGTAACCAGAAAACAAACTACAGAGAGAAATGAAAAAGTCCTGCTTGAAAAAACTGCCAGCATTATAACAAGCAATGTCACTTTACAGGAGCTGTCAAGATTTGGGAGTTCCGTTATCACTGTGAAATCTCAAAGAAAGGTGAGAAAAATTACTGTGGTCGGTCCCTTCAGAACATCTTTCTACCTCACTGGTGTATACTAGCCAACACCTCACAGGTGTATCTTACTCACTGGCAGAAGTGCTTTACATAGTTAATGAAGTTTTCATGTAAGTCGCTCTCTGAACTGAGAATTAAAACAATTTTCTTGGTAGATGAACTATGAGGTTGCCAAAATTTTGGCACCGGACACCTGAATTGAGAGATCACTTTAAACCAGCCTGAAATGTGTATTACTTAGGAGCTTGCTGAAAAGTTTTATGGTAAATCATGTAGGTGTCAACTATCTTCACTGTTCATACCAACCTGTATGCAGAGCAGATGCTCAGCTAAGGAGTACACCAGGCACTGAGCCACCCCACGCTTATAGTATTTCCAGGCTCATGATCCTACCTCTGCCACTTGTGGTGAACGCCGTTCATGTGTCAAATATTACCAAGCATAGAGCAGCCCAGTTCTTCCCTGAAAATTTTTGGATGTGTTGTTTCTCTCAGATGCCTGTTACTTTAACCAAAAGTCAATCCCCATGTCTGTATGATGCACTGAGGACCTTTTTTTCAGCTTGAAGGTTACTTGGTGCTTGTTCAGCTGATGGTAGTCCAATGTTCTGCTTCCTCTGCCATAGCCCGCGTGAGAACTGAGGTTCTCTGTGGGATGTGAAAGCTTCAGTACTAGGCCAAGAAAGTGTGTGCGGTCTTCAACTAATGGTGTTTGACTTCTTGCTCTTAAAACATGCAATGGAGAAACACCTGGAAAGGTTAAGTGCTTCTACACTAGGTTAGGGTGAATAATCCAACACCTGGAACACGGGCACTGCCAGTGCTTTCAGCATGAGTGCAAGTGAGGCCGTTCTCTGAGCAGTTGTGTTCCTTTGCTATGGCACCAATCCAGTCCCCACTCCAGCTTCATCTACGTTATCTTACTCCCAAGAAACAGTTTATACTGTCAAGAGATTTGACTTGTTCCAGCTTCTATCAGTTTCTCAAATGAAATAAAGTCTGTTTGACAAATCACTTTGGTGACCGCCGTTCCAATGAGGTGGGTTTCGCTCTAGTTTCTCCCCGTCCCACTTCTATATGACACTAACAATATGGACAACATCTGGTTTCCATTAGGGAAGTTGAAGGCAGTTGTACCCCTGCAGCTGCCTTTTGCTAACCCTTGTTCTGTATCTCTGCAGAAAGAAGTTGTAGTGGCAGCAGAGAGAAGTTCGGCGAAAGCTCGACTTGGTGGAAGGCTTTTTATCTACTCACTCTGAAAGTTCCTGGTGGCCTTTGAGACCAGGGTGCAGATGGTCCTTTAGTGAAGAATCTCTGTAGTATCTGTGATACTTTCCTTAACCCATCCAAAGCTAGAAACAGCCAATTTTGATAGATAGATGTCCCACATAGCTAGGCAGGGTTCAAGACAGTACTGAGGGAGGGAGGGAGGGATGGTCACTGGTTTAGGTGAAGAAGAATATAAACATTCCTGGTGGTTTGACTTCAACCAAAGCTTATGTTGGTCACGTGACAGCACAAATCAATTCTTCTGTGAGCAGTAGCATTACTTAACACAGAACAAGCAGGCTGGTCTGAAAACCTAGAGGCTGTAATGAGCAGGAAGCTGGACTTTGGTAGTGATATTTGGCTGTACAAGGAATGTTCGGTGGGAAGACTCAAGTACTTGCTTGACAAAACCAGCAAAGAATAGCATGTAATTTACAGTCCCTTGTATACTCTGGATACAGACAGAGATTCTAAGTTACCAGAAGTTGCTGTCACAACAGTAAGCATGGAGGAGAGGCTGCTCTAAGCCAAACAGGAGGGTGAGTGCCAATCAGAAGGAACTGCCTCTGTCTCTAGCAAGTCTCAGGGCTGACATTTGGGGTGTAGAACAGCTGGGATCTCCCAGGGAGAAAAGCACAAGCAGGTCTGATGAAGTTTTAGGAAATGCTTTTGCAGTCATGGCTGAGACTAGCCTGACACCTTTTCTTTGTGTTCGCATGTAAAATTCCATGACCATGGTAACTTAGAATCGTTAACAGCTTTTACTGTAAACAGTATTGTCTTTAATTAACACTAATTTTGCATGATGCAGGTTTAACAGAGTGTGCATCAATTATCTATTAAACAACTTGAGCAGCAAGATGTGATGCTGTTATTCCCAACACTAGTCCATAAACTTACATGTGTTACATATTTTCTCCCTCTTTCCTCCTTCACAAACACATTAAGAGAAGTCAGCGGAGTAGCACAGAGTTCTGAAGGTCAGGATGACACACCTCAACTTCCCTTCTCGGGAACTGTCTCTCAGGGAGGTTGTTACAAAATGGTAAGGTGAACATTAGCTTGATGTATAGTGCATTGTGCTGCCTGCTTTGGGGACTTTACTTTCCCAAACAGCAAAACACTTAAAAATGCTTAAAGTCTGAACTTCATGAAAGAAGTAACTGGATGGAAGTGGGAGCACAGTACTTATCTTACAAATCTGTGAACTCTGGTGTGAGGCAAAGTGAGCAGTGTATTTTTAAGGGCAGAATCAATGTAGAGTTTTCATTTTAAATTAAAATTGCAAAAACCAGTATGTTCTGTGCCAGTTCCCTTCTGAACATAAAGCTTCCACTGGCTTTGTTTTTTTAATGTACGAATTCAGAGTAATTTGATTGCACGAGAATGCGTTTTGATTACTTGAATTGTAAGAAAAACATTACACGTGTCCATCTGTAGAGAGAAAGGCAGTCTTATAAAAGATGTCTTCCAGGGCTTTTATTGTGCTTTACGTCAGCCATGTACAGGAAAAGGAGGCGATACAGCTCACAGAAGCCTCTCTGCATGAAAGACAGAGCTTGGAAAGCTTACACAAAAGCTCCCCAAACAGCTGCACCAACACATGTCAGTACTGGCCTCATGTAACAACTTGGTTGAAAACATCAGCATCCAAATCCCTGAACGCACCGGGCTCTCCGGGCGTTTATCAGCCAAGGTATGTGAGCCATTGTTTTTTCCACTAGGTTATTCAGTTTAGAGGTTTTTTTTTACAGCTGAAAAAAATTCAGCTAAAAACCTCACATTACAATCCCTATCGATTCTCTCACTTTCTCTTGCCTTTTATATCTTTAGTTGCAGTCACATATAGAGCAGGAACTGATTGAAAATAATTGCACACAACTGATTCTAACCAAACTTGGATCACAGGCCTGCACAGTTTAATTTATGTACCTTTCTATTTCCACTTTTGACTCGTTACTCCTAAGTAAAAATGTTCACAGATACAGTTATCTTTCCAATCCCTGCCAGTACAGTGCTTTATCTCATGGTACCTAAGGAGCTACTACTCACTGTGTGTTGCAGAGAGGTTAAAAAACCCCAAACCAGAAACACGACAGTTTGTGACCTTATTCATAAGGATTTCATGCTCCCTCTATAACCTGAGAGGAACCAGGGGAGAACTATGCCCTCAGAGTTTAGAGAGAAGTCCTAAGAAAAAACATATACAGTGGGCATAAGAATCTGACTCCTTCCTTCAATCACAGGACACCAGGTTTCCACACATCTTACTAACTCAGCTACTTAACGGTGGTTTGGGCTCGTCTGTGCTTTGTCTTGTCTTCTTGGAGAGAAAAGAGACAACGCAGAACCCAGTTTAAGAGAAACCAACTGTTGGGTTGATTTTTACCAGCACTTGACTCAGACTTTGACAACAGGAGGAGCCGTCAAAGTGCAGCTGTGTCAGTGTGTGTTGAAAGAGCTGCACATGGCAAGCACAAGTGGAGTGTGCGTTAATCATCGGCCTGCTTTCCCTGTTACTAAAACTGCGTGTGTTCTGGGGCCTGAATTAGTTGTGAAGGAATACCCAAGATAAGAAGCTACATTGCAAAGCCTGTTATTACTGCTCACTTAAAATGAGGGAAACTATTATGTTTGGTTATTGCCAACTTAGAGGTGATGCTTCACAAGAGATGGAGGTGTGTTCTTTTGCTTTTAAAAAGCTGTTCTCTGCAAAGAGAAATGGCCTTAAAAACAAAAAATCCATTAAGGCCACTTTTGGGGTGAGCTTTTCCTTTGACACTTGAAGTCACATTACTAAATCCGCAGCTCAGAACCAGAATTACTGATGAATGCCAACTGCTGTCATCCTTTAAGCTGAAAATACTGTTCTCTTTAAGGAAGGAGTGAAGAAGTATTTGAGAGAAACACCTGAAATGAGAATGCCCAAAAGATAAGTACATGTATGTGATACAGAAAACTAATGGAACATACATGGGGTGGAGGTGAGACTACTGTGGAAAGCATGTCACTGTCTTCCCTTGTGTTTCTCTCCTTTGGTGTGTGAGCATTAAAATCTCGCCATAGGTTTTTGGCACAAAATACATATTAAATTAGCAAGGTTAGAAATTCTCACAGTTTTAAGTAAGGAAGAACAAATGCAAGGAACGTATCCCAAGTCCACCCTGTAACAACAGAAGTCTCTTCATTCCTGCTGCTCCTATTGGCTTGTTAATGTGCTTCTGCTCAGCCCAAATGTTTCTGCTTTAAGGCTGTTCTTTGTCTCCACTCTTCCAGCTGCTGACTGGGATTTCTTCAGAACTGCAGGAACCTAGGCGAGATACAAACCAGCCCCTGGTTACCCGAGAACCTGCTCTAGATGCAGCAGAAAGAAGTAAAGCTTCAGGAGCCAGGGTCAGTATATGCTGGAGTTGGTTTTGAGCAATGCTCGAGGCTAACGCAGTTAACTGCAGCCATAGCCAACAATCCACTACAGAACTACTTCCCTCTGCCTCTTAGTGGCAAGGGAGGGGAGGCAAGAGGGAGAGTTTATCTGGGTCTCTCTTCTGTCATTTTTAGCAACTTAACTTTTCAATCTCCTGATACTTCCCTGTTATAAAAACTAGAGACAGTCCCACAAGCTCTGGCAGGAAAGGGTAGTCACAGGGAATAGGACCCATACAAAATCTTGGTAATCTGAAGACAGTCTCCTTGGCACTGTTCATACAGCGTGGTCCTACAGGGCTCCACGATGCCTTCAGCATCAAGGGCAAGGACAGCTGGTTTGCGTGGGAGGAGCTATTCCAAACTTCAGATTGGGAGTCAGTCCAGAGGAGTTACAGCCAGTACCTGTCCTCATCATCCTTTTACCTTCACCTTCTCTTTTACAAGACAGGGACTAGAGAGCCAGAGTCAGGATGTGACTGGGAGGAGGAGGGCAGCATCCGTTATGTCCCTCACTGGGAAGAGACTGCTGCAGCACTGAGAAGGCAAATCAGTGCTGCTCCTGCTGTTAGCCTCAGGCTCCCTTGGGCTGCCAAGTGAAAGTAAATGAATATGTCTAAGCCTCCAGCTTCGCTGCTGGCAATGGGAGCAGTATCTTGCTGCTCAAGTGTATCCTTGCCAGTGCTGGGGCCTCCCACCTCATCCAGTCGAGCTAGGGAGAACCTTCTCCTTTGTCAAGAAGCAGACACTGAGCTGAATTCCCCGTGTTCTGTGGCCCAGCCCCCTACAATGGTTCATTTTCTGCTTTCAAAATGGACTGTACAGGCAGAGTCTGAAGCAGAAACCCTAAGCAGCCATACGTACGTGAGGAGGTAGTGGAGGTTCCAGATGCCGTCCCAGGAAGGAAAGCAAGCGTCGCCATATCAGACCGCTTCCCAGAAACATAATCCCTGTCACCAGCCAAAATATTCTGGGGTCCTACCAACAGAACATTCCCATTAGTCACGTAACTCTCTCTTCAGAAAAAGCATTACCCAAAGATAATGGTAACACCTTAGTGCTGCTGTATAGTCAGTCCTTATACAACCACTTCCCGCTCTTGTCCATGGGTATTGTGCAGGAAAAAGGCTGCGGTACCGTGCAGTTAGCCATGCAGCTGTTGCTTAGAAAAAAGTCACTGGACTAAATTATATTCACACATTAATATAAATCTGGAGCTTTACCCATGAAAAGAATGAAGTTGTCCTGACTATAAAAGGCACTGTAAGAGTGGGGGCTGTGTTTTATGTCTCTGATAAAAACAGCAATTGATCCTTACCTCTTCAAGAGATGACTCCAAGTTCATACCAAATGCAACTCCTATGAGTCCAAAGAGAGAAAGAGAGAAAGTCCCCATAGTCAGCTGCAAGTTCAGTCTCATCATCACATTACGGTGGCTAAAGAAGAGAGAAACATCTGTAAGGGGAACCCCAAAATGGATTGGCTGCCTAAATTCTCAGATTTCATACAGCATGCACTTAGAGCAAACAGTGAAAGAGGGGAAGTCACGCTGAATTAGGAAATTGCTACATCAGGATACCTCTAAGGCAGCAGGCTCTGCTTAATCATCAGCAGACTCTGCAGCATCGCTCCCTTCTTAGAGATGTCTATACACCGAGGAACAGTACAGCCTGAAAATGGGAATTTTTGTGTTCTCACACCACTAATTGTCTGAAATTTCTATGTCTGTATTCATCAGAAACAAAAAATATACTGTTACCTTGCAAATTAATATACTTAAAAAGTTGGTAAATGCTGCAGACTAGAAACTTGAGGCTGTTTTGGAGAATTCCGTACTCAAGTCTTCCCCAAAATTTCTGTGGTTTCCTGCTGCAGCATCCACCAACTGCTTCTGCAGGTAACACCCCAATAAAGAGGAGCAAGAATATTAAACACTGATCTCAAAGACAGAAAGACATGTGCTTGCAAATGCAAGGTACAATTTTTCAGTAAGAAAGCTGACTAGTAGTGAAAACTGTAGCATACAGAGAGAGAAAAAATACTTGCTCCCGAGTTAATTAATTCTTGTATCACTCCACAGAGTGATAATGCAACTTATACTGAACACTGGGGCAGCCAAACCTGGCTCCTACTCAGTTTGGCCAAAGAGTAAACTTTCCTGAGCAGAGTTTTATTTCACCCCTAAATTTGCAGATGTTTCCTCTCGTGACTAGCTCCCCGGAAGGATCTAGGAGAAGCCTGGTTTCTCCTGCTAGGGGAGAAACTGATGCTTAGCTAGAGAGGTTTTTACACATAGGAATTAGGGTGTCTGGTTTCTTTGCTTTACTCAGTTCACTGATGAGAAAAGCTTAATGCAGCTTCTTGTGCTGTGACTGCAAGTCCATTCAAACCCTCACAAAGATGGAATTCCCCAACTTTCTTTGTGGGCAGATTTGAGAAGAGACTCGTCAGCATTAAATTCTGCTCAGCCTTTTGGCAGCCCAACAGATGGGTATCTAACCTGTCCAGGTTGATAAAGATTATGCTTTCTGAGTCGTCAATCAGTACTCTGAGTTCACGAGCTTCATTTGCAAGATCTTCTGCTTGTCTGTAGTAGTTCTCCAGCAACAGCTCCATTTCCTCTGCATGGTCAATCCCAGATGTACTCTCCTCACTGTAAGCAACAATTTGTATTTTTCTGGTTAGTTACGTGCTGTGTAGAAGTGTTTTATTGATGTGTTAAGACAAAGCATGTAAGAGTTGTGAGGGACAGCCAACAAGAGTGCTGTTAGACACCAAACCTCAAAATCCAATCTTTTCGGTGAGGAACTTCCATCAATACCAACAGCTTAAGATAAAAGGCCTATTTTTATACCTCTCAGCTGATCAGCACCAACAGGCAATTATTTTGAGTAGAATAGTCAGCATTTGATGTGCTCAAGGCATGCACACCACCACAAATCTCAGCTTTTCAGAGTAAAAAGTTGTATATACATTTTAGTTTATGAAGTTTATGTTGCTATAAATGCTTATATTATGATGAATTACTATAAAATGCTGACCATTTTTAAAGGACATGCTCAATTTCTTGAAGCCCTCAAGTGGTGGAAGCTGGTAACAGTGCAGTCAAAAACTCCCAAGAATAAACCAAAAATCAACACACACAAAGTCAACACACAGTGAGGGAGATGCTTTAGGTGTAGAATAAAACAGTTTAGTCGTCAGGTGTTTCAGCTACGCACAGTAGATACTGCAAAACGTTTTGGGAGCATGAAGCAGCTGTAGAGGGAGCATCAAATGGAAGGTGCTGCTCTAAGTGAGGTCTGTCTGAGAGACTTTCATCTTACTTCATGGTCAGAGCTGGTGCAGCAGCCTCCTCTCGAACAGGTATGCATGTTTCTGGTGGTGCTCTGGATTGCTCACTGTGCAGGTGAAAGCTGAGGCACCCAAGATCCACAAGAGTTTGGAAACTAGCAGTGAAGCCAGGAAGATTCTTGTTTTTTTTTCCCTTTGTGGCATCACAAAACTTTTTAAAGAATCTCCTCCTGGCACTGCTGACTGTTAAAGGAACCTCTCTAAAATGGTCTTCCAAGAAATTGTTATGTCTTAGGAATCAGCCCATGTAAGTTCCCTGAGGACCTTTAAACAGAGCCCCTGGTTTCTCTCTTACAGGGCAGAAACTTCGAGTTAGCTATAGGCTGATTTTAAAGCCCTTCAGACCTTGAGGATTTTATTGCATGCACGAGAGGAGCTGCAGACTTGAAAGCCTTAGAGCACTATCTGCTCTACGCCTTTACATATTCAGCTCAAGGTCTTATGTGGTGAGTATCTCTACATTGGCTCCTCTGTGGATATACAAAGGGAAACAACAGGCACACATACTTGAAAATACCTGCCACCTTATTTGCCTTCATCTGTCCTGTGAGCCTTCAACACTGCCATCCCTTCACACACAGATATGCTGGCTGCCTCATCTTGTCTTTCTGGGCTCAGCTCACCCTTCCTGCTGCAAATCTCTGATGGCACCGATGCAGCTAACTGGGTTCCTCCACACCTTCTCAGGCTTCTGGAGTTCATCAAATACCAGACATCACCTGCATCACTCTTGCAGCTGAAAGAGCTGCCCACGCACTGCTGGCCTGCCTGCAAACGCGCTGTTGCAGTCGGGGTTTCCTGGTGTGCCTCGTGCACACGCTGCCTCACCACATCCCGCAGCACAGCTCCAGAACTCTGCACAACCTCCACCACCTCCTCTACCCTTGTGCAGTGGTGTCTCACAGAAGGGAGGACTTCAGGATTCTCTTGACATGAGAGTATAAAGTGACCTTGGCATCTTTCCTAGATGTTCCCTATGCATTGTCTACCATGAAGCAAAAAGAGATTTGCCAGCAGCTTGTATTAAGTCCAAAGGAAGGTTGTGAACAAAACCAGGACAAAGACCAGCTGCCGGCTTAGGAACAGCCTGGAATTCAGAGCCCTTCTGATACTGCTCCAGCAGATGCAGTAGAAATGGAAACCATGTCCCACTGCTGGAATATTGAGTTTCTGCTGCACATTTAGACGAAGATCTGCGGGGCAAGAAACCATCTCCTGATTTCAAGCCCATGCTACTGTGTGAAGAGCATTAATATCCACAAGCAATGTGGTTAGGCGAAAGTATTATTTGGCAACTTCACAAAGGACTCTGAAAGGTAGGTTCTCTTTTCTGCTTAAGCATAAAACACATCTGTATGCCCAAGATCTAAAAGCAATTCAGCCTAAAACATACTGGGATCTGATACAGATTATCTTTTGTCTTTTTAGCTTTTGTTCTGTGCCGTCTTTCACGTGAATTTGAGAGTGCAATAGACCATTTCTGCAGGCACATCTTCCCTGAAACATTGTGCATCTGAACAGCAGTAAGATCACCCCAAGGCCTCTTTCCTTCAGGTTTCCTTCAGGTTAGTGAAAGGGCAGAAGCAAAGTGTTCAGAACACTTCTGACAAAGAAAGTGCAGTGTCTGACCTATTCAAGACAAGCTTTAGAAACACCCTCTTTGGGGGGTTTTTTGGTGAAAGTGAGGAAAATTCTCCCAGAAGGTGTTGATTTGTATTGAAAAATATCTGCTTTTTCTCCTCCTGCCATCCTGCTCCCACCTCATTACATACTAGATGAGGTGGCCTGTAATGCCAAGAACTATGTGACTGTAGAATATGACCAGTGCTGATGGAGTCCCTCTCCAAAATGGCAAATACAGTAATTTCTGAAGCGGCAAGCATTAGGGCTTAAAAAAAAAATAGAAAATCTTTTTCCTTCTGCTTTTTTTTATTTTTGGGGCAGGAAACACCCAGCTTAGTGTTCAAAGTCTCCTTAAACAAAACACACCATTAAAAAAGTATGTGGGTTCAAAATATACATACAATACTTGTGGATCAGTCCATTTAGATAGACAAAGCTCTTCTATTAATTCCTCTTCATCTAAGATCTCCAGAATAGTTTCTTTGAAAACTTTAAGATCTGTTTCCAGTTCTGACAAGCTGAAGAAAGAACAGGCAAAAGGTCAAGTAATCCCCACTGGCACCAGTGCACAAAGGTAATCTCTAAGTGAGTTTGCCAGCCAGCACCCTTGCCAGACCAAGTGTCCAGGGAAGACTTCCTTGCGGGGTTCTAAGAACTCCACTCGGTAGTGATCTGTCTGGGGACCCGTGAGCTATTAGGGATTCAGATGTGTTTTCTGGATATATTCATTAAGTCAGAAAAAACAAGCACTCTGTGAGCCTGTAGCGAGGGTCTGTTTGCACCGCCGCATCAGAGAGGCTAGCGCATGAAGGTACCAGTGGACAGTATTAGTAACCTTAAAGCCTAACCTTGGTTTATGTTATGGGGAACGTTAGCATGCTGTTACTTTGTTCACTTAGGTATTATTTTGTTCTGTCAGATGCTATTCAAGAAGCTCGACTGTATTTCTGACAGCTCAGAGTAGATCTCCCTTTCTCTGTTTTTCCCCATCTCACTAGGTTATTTCATACACCAATTTCTACGAGACGCACAACCCAGCATTACAGCAATCTAGCAAATTAATATCAGACACCATTTTTCCAACATGTCATTGCACGTAATTTGCTACGGTCATCTTCCAGTCTCTTCGCAGCTTACTCTTATTTACCTCTTGCCATTTTGCAGGAGAATGTGTAGTTTACTCCTATCCACAGACAAAAGCTTGGGGTCCACTAGAGCTTCCAGTGTCTCAAGGATCTGAGGCTGCAAAGTGTTAAGTCTCCCCTGCAGTTTGCTGATCTAGATAACAACACGATCCTTCATAAGAATTAAAGCAATCCCTGTAGAATGATTTGGGCAACTGCCTCCTGTCTCTGAACACAGAATTCACAGTCAACAGGCAGTTAACACAATCTGCTTTCCAGTGCCCAGGTAATAGCTTGCCATAGGGATACCACTTACAAGACAAAGCCAGTGCAAAATACAGTATTTTATAAAAGTGATTTGCACTGAACTGCAACCCAGTGACAACCGCTCCAATAAGGCTGATAAAGCCAAACCACTATTTGTCTGGAAATGTCGTATTAGCATTAGCAAGCGTAGATTTTTAAGGTTAGCTAGAAATCTTTATCAGGACTCCTGCCTAAGAGGACAAAAACCTCTGTGCTGTTTTGTGACTTCCATTCCAGCTACAGCAGGAACTCTGACTGGGTTTTTATTGTCCCAATGATGGTGAAGCCATCGTGTCTAATTAGCACTTTCTTGGGAAGGGAATGGAAACAAATGCGCACACAAACCCGTAACAACTAAAACAACAAAAGCCAAAATCAAGAGAGCTCCTACAGCAAGTGCAGAATACATATACAAATGTATGTATAGATACTAACACAATAATTAAATCATACTGCCCTTTCAGTGAAGTGACAAAACAATTTAAGTAAAAATGAGATAGCTCACCCAGTACTGCAGGATTGCTTCTATGGCTCGGAATTCAAAGGGCAGGGAATATGTAACTAGTTGACCTTCCCCGGCCAGCTGAGTTGCTAGGTCATTGTAGAGCCAGTGTTCCAGATTTAAATTACGATAATCTAGTATCAGAAGAAACTCTGGTGTTACGACAGCCTTCAAGAACTGAAAAAGACAGTACATATAGGAGTCTGACAAAAAACTCTCTGAAGACTTCTCTTAACTGTGCAGTGCATTTGATAATTTCAGCTTTGATAAAAGCACTCTTCAAATGTCATTTCAAGCAGGAAGATAACAGAATCTCATGCTGCATAACTGCAAACTAGGGTGTTGCCCGTGGTTCAGACACAGCACTGTGCCAGTGGGGGTATGACTGAGAAGAGGCTCCTCGTAAGCCTCCGCTTCCACGCCAACATTAGCAATGCTCCTCCTGTGCTCAGCTAGGAAAGCGGTCACTGAAATGTACTGTTGGTTAACCCTACCTCTGACTGCCAGGGACAGCTCCAGAGACACATTCACTGCTGGGCTGCATGTCACAGGAAGGCTGGTACTGAAAGATCCGTGCAGGAAAAGGGAGGTGCAAGGATAAGACAGGGTTCCAGTTTACACTCAGCTACAGGGACACCATTACCTCCATTCTCATGATGATCCTGTTGTTCCTGGTTGTGATGCTCATCACGTGTTGAAATCTTAAATCTCGAGCCTGCAGACCCAATTCCTGGTATAATTCTGTTTTCTTCTTCTCTATCATAAAAATATTTTTAAGTGAAGACATCTAGGGGACAAACATCTATATTCCAACAATACATTTTAGTGTGTTACTAAGTCCCACAAAAAAAAAAAAAAAAAAAAAAAGCTGTACTATCTTTAAAACTTTTTCCTCCCATTGATTCCTCAGTGTAATTGATTTTTCACAAAGTTTAGAAAACTGAGTGGAAAAAGAAAAATTCTAGATCCAAGAGAAAAAGTTGGCCACAACAATTAATTTCACGTCAGAAACCAAGTGACTTGTTTGAGAAAACACATGAAATCCCTCAGTCAGGGAAATACAAGGCAGGGAAAGTAGCATGCTGGTCAAAAAGGGAAAAAGACAGTAAAAGTTACCTTCCTGTGAGAGATGGTACACATTACTTTCAAAATATTACTTAAAAATATATTAAAATTGTAAGAATGAAGATGCTATGAAGACCGACAGAAGGCAGCAAAACAGAGGAAACGCTGCAACATCCCAAACAAACAGAGTGAAGTATCCCAAATAGAATCTTCTACCCCGTGCAGATTCCCAATTGGGCTTTTCTGTACTGGACAAGGAAAAAAGACAAACAAAAAAACATACAAACAAAACTACAATGAAAACTCACCAAAATAGGTAGTATTTCCCTCTTTGTCAAACTTCATCTAAAAGAGTGGAAAAAATCATTTTTTTTTGCACAGAATTACTACAAACCAAAATGTCGATTCCTAAAATGTTTTGTCCTTGCCTAGAAGTCAAATGAAGGAAAAGCAATTTTTTACGCCTTCTCTTCACTGTTCAGCCCAATTAAGAAAAAAGACTGCACCAAAGTGCCAGGTATTTCACTGTGTTTGTACCCACGCCAGGCAAAACCAGTGTCATCTGCATAGCCCTCGGGAAGGAGACGATTTACAGCAGATCACTCTTAGAACAGAAGAGACTCGTTCAGTTGGAAGGGACCTACAATAATCATCTGGTCCAACTGCCTGAGCAATTCAGAGCTGACCAGAAGTTAAAGGACGTTCCTAAGAGCATTGTCCAACTTCAACACTGCCAGGCTGGGGCATCAATCAGCTCTCTAGGAAGCCTGTTCCAGGATTTGACCACCCTCTCAGCACAGAAATTCTTCCTAATGTCCAGTCTGAACCTCCCCATGCACAGCTTAGAACATCTATCACTGGATTCCAGGAAGATCAGCATCTTGCATTTTGGATTACAACTGTTGCTGTTTAATCTGAAGCAATCTGAAAAATTAAAAAGTACCACAAATTGGGTAGTTAGGCCTTGTCCCCACGTCAAGTATGGCATTCACGTGCTATGCAGTGAGTAACCTGCATCTCAACCCTCGTCTTGGCACTTGTCATTCATTTCACACTTTTCCCTCCACATAAAATTATTTGGTTGGAAAAACTGCAATGTTTGGCTTAGTCTGAAAGTTTGGTGTTTCACCCAAAAGCCGCGTAGCTTCATTCCATATTACTGGCTTAACAAGAAACCTCCTGACAGCAGCACTCCTAATAGCTGACCTGTCTTCACAAAGCAACAGAACTTCCAGCAGATGCTGGATCTTCAAAACACATCCCGATGGGCACCATGCACCATAACTGGTCCTCAAGTCAGAACACCGTAAACCAGCAAATTAGAACTAGGGATGTTCTCTGAGAACATCCGCTCAGGCTTTAAGGAAAAAGAGAGCACCACCATCTGGCACACGCTGCCCTCCTTGGTGGCAACGCCTGCACGGACTTACCACTGCAAAAACCGGAGACACGCTCGCCAGGGTGGCTTGGGAGGCCTCTGTCGTGACATGTTGATAAAATTTACCTGAAGAAAGACATTTCTAGGTCCAGCACGCTGCGCTTTGCCTCCCGTCAGGCGGTGCCCCGCTACAAGCCCTCTGTAGATGTCACTGCCACCGGCAATCGCATCCATCGCCCGAAGGCCCCTACGAACCCGACGCTTGCCCAGCACAGGGCCCGGGCCGGGGGCCGATCCCGCACCGGGTGCGGCTGCTGCCGGACTGGTTTCCCGGTCCCCGGCCGGGCTGTCACACAAACACACACGCACACCCTCCCCCGCCCGCGGGCCCGCTCAGCGAGCTGCCGCCACCGCGCGGGACCTGGGCCCGGCCCAACACAGCCCGGCCGCGCCGCTTACCCGCCCAGCGCAGCCCCCGGGCGCACGGCGGCACCGCCACCCCCGCGGGCCGGTCCCCGCCCGGCAGCGGCCCCAGCGCGG